>JAUCMX010000015.1:21652991-21910491 GCA_033459395.1 Hemibagrus guttatus | reverse complement strand
CACACACACAAAATCTGCACTCGCACAAAGACACACACAGAAAAATCTACACACACACACACAAACACGAATCTGGACTAGCTCATCTCCACCACAACTAGCTCATCTCCACCATGACTAGCTCATCTCCACCATGACTAGCTCATCTCCACCATGACTAGCTCATCTCCACCGCAACTAGCTCATCTCCACCATGACAAGCTCATCTCCACCATGACTAGCTCATCTCCACCACAACTAGCTCATCTCCACCACAACTAGCTCATCTCCACCATGACTAGCTCATCTCCACCGCAACTAGCTCATCTCCACCATGACTAGCTCATCTCCACCATGAATAGCTCATCTCCACCGCAACTAGCTCATCTCCACCATGACTAGCTCATCTCCACCACAACTAGCTCATCTCCACCATGACTAGCTCATCTCCACCACAACTAGCTCATCTCCACCATGACTAGCTCATCTCCACCACAATTAGCTCATCTCCACCATGACTAGCTCATCTCCACCACAATTAGCTCATCTCCACCACAATTAGCTCATCTCCACCATGACTAGCTCATCTCCACCATGACTAGCTCATATCCACTACGACTAGCTCATCTCCACCACAATTAGCTCATCTCCACCATGACTAGCTCATATCCACTACGACTAGCTCATCTCCACCACAATTAGCTCATCTCCACCATGACTAGCTCATCTCCACCAGACTAGCTCACTCCACCACTAGCTCATCTCCACCATGACTAGCTCATCTCCACCACGATTAGCTCATCTCCACCAGAGATTAGCTCAACTCCACCACGACTAGCTCATCTCCACCATGACTAGCTCATCTCCACCATGACTAGCTCATCTCCACCACAACTAGCTCATCTCCACCATGACTAGCTCATCTCCACCATGACTAGCTCATCTCCACCACGACTAGCTCAACTCCACCATGACTAGCTCATCTCCACCATGACTAGCTCATCTCCACCACGATTAGCTCATCTCCACCAGAGATTAGCTCAACTCCACCACGACTAGCTCATCTCCACCACGACTAGCTCAACTCCACCATGACTAGCTCATCTCCATCACGACTAGCTCGTCTCCACCAGAGATTAGCTCAACTCCACCATGACTAGCTCATCTCCACCACAACTACCTCATCTCCACCATGACTAGCTCATCTCCACCACGACTAGCTCATCTCCACCACAACTACCTCATCTCCTCCATGACTTGCTCATCTCCACCACGACTAGCTCATCTCCACCATGACTACCTCATCTCCACCATGACTAGCTCATCTCCTCCATGACTACCTCATCTCCACCATGACTACCTCATCTCCTCCATGACTACCTCATCTCCACCACAACTAGCTCATCTCCACCACGACTAGCTCTTCTCCACCATGACTAGCTCATCTCCACCACAACTAGCTCATATCCACCATGACTAGCTCATCTCCTCCATGACTAGCTGATCTCCACCACGACTAGCTTATCTCCACCACGACTAGCTCATCTCCACCACGATTAGCTCATCTCCACCAGAGATTAGCTCAACTCCACCACGACTAGCTCATCTCCACCATGACTAGCTCATATCCACCACAACTACCTCATCTCCACCACAACTACCTCATCTCCTCCATGACTAGCTCATCTCCACCATGACTAGCTTGACAAGCTACATCTGTCGTTTCTCAACATTATGGATAATTTCACAATTTCATTTTTTTTAGATAAAAAAAAAATCTTGCTAAAGGCTTTCAGAAGCCCTCATCGCTTCACACGTACACTGAGTACTCTGCTCATATTACAAAGTGATTTGCACTTTCATTTCATCTGTGCCCTCGCTCCGTATCAGCGTGAATAAGTAATTAATCTTTGTCCATGTCAGTCCTCTCTCTCTGATGATACAAATCAGCTTCAGCCGGACCGTAACGAGAGCTCGTGATGTCACCTTGCCTTCCTGACACTAGAGAATCATCCGGAACGACACGCTTCACAGGGACGTTTATATGTCAGGACATGTATCTGTGTGTGCTCCTTATCTGGGGTTAGTCCAGGGAACCCCTACTAGGGAAGTCCATGGTGTATTATTTGACTCTGAGTCGAATCATAAATGTGACACTGATGTTCTCTTAGCTTGAACTGAGTTAAAGAGTCAAATGTCGATAATCAGTTTTCACGCTTCTCACATATTTTCCGATATGGATTTATTTTCCGTGGAATTTTTCTTCAGGTTATATTTTTCAGTCTGATTCATTTATTCAGTTATTTGAATCTTTGTTTATAATAATAATAATAATAATAATAATAATAATAATAATATATTGACTTATTGATTCAAATTTTCAAATGATTCATTTGTCACACGATTCATTTATTTCTTGATTTAATTTTAGATGTTGATTAATTTTCACAAATGTAATTAATTTTTTTATTTTAGATGATTTTTTATTATTTTTTTTTTTAAATTTTGACTATTTTTTACAACAAATTTAAGCGGCACATTTTGCTTCGTACCTCCAAGGTTGGGAGTTAGAGTCCCGGTTTCTCAAAAAAATTTAAAAATAAATAAAAAAAATTAAAAATGCTGTAAAGTTTGAATAAATGGATAAAGCAGATAACGTGCCATTTTTCGATAAATTTAAAGATAATTAAAAAAGTAAATAAACAAATTAATTAATTAATAAAATAAATAATAAAAAAATAAATAATAATAATAATAATAAATTACAAAATATATAAATAAACAGAAATGTAAAGGGAAAAGAATCAATTCCTGATTAATAACAAGAAATGCGTCAACACACCACTCTGTCATTGATTATTTTCCTTTAACATCATGACATGAAGTGGTTCCTGAAAAAAAAAGGTGCTATTTCTTTTCTTTTTCTCAACCGCAGAAAGTAGAACAGGACTCAGTGTCCCAGCACCTGCTGTAATTCTCCAGATGCAACCTAAAATCTATTCCTCCTTTTGATTACCGCTCCATTCCCACGAGAGCACCGAAGCTCGCACGACGTCCTTAATAAAAAATAACACGCCGTCCCACAGGAGTAACCCCGGCTCTTTCGTAGCTCCGTTACTGGAGCGGAAAGTAATTAATGGTATCATTAACATCTGGCTTGTAATTAGGATGTGTTAGCAAGTGGCGAGCGGCTCGGCGGCTACGTCTCCGTCGGCCGTTACCACACAGGAGGTAAGAAAAGCGGGTGTGTAGGAGCGTTGGTTCCCAGCAGAGCCCACCGAGGAGCCCTTCTGATCCAGTTATCACGATCACAGCGGGTGGCAACGCATTACAACATGGTGTTATTAGTTTCCCCAGCTGAATTGAAATTAGTCCTCATATATAGAGCAGATGCTCCCCGGGGGCAAAGCCGCTCTGAGCCTCGACTTGCTTAGTGTCTCTTGGCAGGTTAGTCCACTAACATGCTGTTTGTTTCCTACTGTTATGTTGTTTTGTATTTCGTTCTTGTTCCCGAGTAAGAGAATGAAAATAACAGCATGACCTCAGTGGCTCCGCTGTGTATTTTCTTGTCCTGGGAATTAATTAGATCCCGTTATCTCGATCTAGACGGGAGACGCGCAGGCAGGGGGAGGTGCTCGGAAGAAGCTGGGCTAAAATAGTGACATTGCACATGCTGATATTGATCAAAAAATCTCAGCATGACTCCATGGACATTCACTGCTCTGCACCACACACATCATTTCCATCCGTCAAACTGCATCAGAAGGAAATAACTGAAAAAGGCATTTATAGTGGCAGTTAATTCATTTTACCCCCAATTTTTACCATTCTTATTTTCTCTCTAATTTAGTTTCAGCCGGTTCTATCGAATTTTACATCAGGAAAGCCAAAGGACGGCTCTCTTCAATTACAGGACAGGAGAGTGAAAGACTTGTCTGATACACATGAAGACAATCTTTCAAACATCACAAGGCAGCAAAAAAAACAAAGGGAGAGAGAGAAGTAGAGACAGAAAGGTACAGAGAGAGACACACAGAGAGAGAGACACACACATTGAAAGAGAGAGAGAGAGAGAGAGAGAGAGAGAGAGACAGAGAGGGAGGGACAGAGACATAGAGAGAGAGAAATAGAGAGGTACAGAGAGAAAGACACAGTGTGTGTGTGAGAGAGAGAGAGAGAGACACACACACAGAGAAAGACACACAGAGAGAGAGAGAGAGAGAGAGAGAGAGACAGACAGAGAGAGACAGAGAGAGAGTGAGAGGGAGAGAGAAATAGACAGAAAGACAGAGAGGTTTATACAGAGACAGAGAGAGACAGAGAGAGACACACAGAGAGAGGTAGAGAGAGAGAGAGAGAGAGAGAGAGAGAGAGAGAGAGAGAGAGAGAGAGAGAGAGAGACACACAGAGACACAGGGAGAGATAGAGAGGTACAGACAGACAGAGAGAGAGAGAGAGAGAGAGAGAGACAGAGAGAGAGAGAGAGAGAGAGAGAGAGAGAGAGAGAGAGAGCGAGCTCTCAGTAACTTCAGCACGAATCCCACTGTTGTCTTGATTTCTAATTTGACTTAAACTTAAAATGGCGGAGTAGTAAACTTTACAGTAAATATCGGTCTAGATATGTGTCAGGAAAAAAAATCTGATCTGTGTCCAAATTTTTTAATTGTACATCAAGACCCCCAATAATAAAATGCATCTTATATCATAACATTTTTTTTTCTTTCCTTTTTTAATTTTGCATTATTTGTCTTTTTATCTTAAACAGTTTTTTTTTCTCAAACATCTGCTATTTGTCACTTTTCACTCGGCAGACATATCACAGATGGGTTTGTGTGATGTCTTTCTTTCTTTCTTTCATTTATTTATTCAAACTCCAATCCAAAGCATAGAAAAAGCAGACTGGACTGGTTCATCTTCCACTCATCAGTGCTGTGCCACGATGCTATCATCTGTACATAACTCATCCTGTCATCTCTAACAAACTCTCCCCACTCACACAGTGTGGAAGCTTCACCTGGCCCTAAAAAAAGCTTTTTCTTCTGTCTTGGAATAAATCCGGAAACATATTTAGGTGTATTACTGGAATTGTACACGGCTCCTGTTTAGACAAGCGTTGATAATTGAGCCGCACATCCACAAGCATCTCACGCTGACATTTTTCTAAAAAACGTACGAGGATCTGCTCCATGCATCACTTACTTTTATATATTAGATGCTGGAACTTTTCTTTGCTGGTGGGAAATGTAGTCTCACGGTCTCTGATGTGATTTTTCCTCCTGCTTTATTAGTATTAGTCTCCACAGGATGAGAATCGTTCCTTCCTTTTGGGTTGAAATAAACTAAAAATAAACTCTTAAAATAAAATTAAAACCTGAAAATGTAAAACTTAATGTTTAAAGACAAAGACGATTTAATAAAAAAAAGGAAGAATTAATTCAATTAATTAATAAATAATTGATAATAATAATAATAATAATAATAATAATAATAATAATAATAATAATAATAATAATAATAAATGACTCTAAACAAGCTGCAGCACACAGTCACATGACTTCAGCATCAGCAGCACATCTCTTTCAGTCTATATTTAAAATCTGTGTCCTTTTAGTGGATGAAGATGAATGAATGAACAGTTGGAGTTGGAAGTGTGTAAGAGTGTGTTATTAGTATAAACACAACCAGGCTGCTGTAGTTGATGAGTTTCCTGTTCGGCGTGATGACGTCCCTGACAACCGACATCCTCTGTAGTCCTGTTTAGAGACTGGTTCACATCACAGCCGCCTTATTCAAGACACATAAAAATAAAAAATGACGAGTGGAGTTTTACTGATGGATTTTAGTTGTAGAATATAAAGTGAAAATATCCTGAGATTGTATTAACCGTATACAAACACTTATTTAAGATATTAGGCAGTTAACCACAAAAAAAATTAAATAAATAAATAAATAAATACATAATAATAATCATAATTATTATTATTATTATTAATTATTATTATTATTATTATTATTATTATTATTATTATTATTATTATTATTATTATTAAATAAATACATTTTTTAAAAATTAAACATAAAAAAAAAAACACTGACTGCCGGACTATGGAACAGGAAGTGTAAAAAAGCGAGCTCATTTCCTGCACCACTCTATGATCTTCTTGCTTAGATATTTTTTAAGTGCTTTGACTGTAAAGTCGAACAGCATCGTGTAATGAAAAGATGATTCAGTGTTTCAAACTGAATTAATAACAGAAGGACTATTAAACATCTCCTCGCATTGCACAATGCATCAAATGAAGTGCCATCATCACGCAGCGTACAGCTGGAACTACATGCCTGAGTGACAAGACAGGCTTTCAGTTATCGAGTGCATTTAATAAATAAGTCATGAAAAAGAATATATATTAATGAGTTCTGTGTATATGTCAGACATATTTGTGAAACCAGAAATGTAATCATCTGATCTGGCTGAAGTGTTTATTGTAGTTTAATGGCAAATGTTTCAAAGTTTATGAGCAGTTCACATATGCTGTGGCTTCAGAGCCAAGTTCTGATGCAATAACGAAGCGGTTGATGGATACGCTAGCGGATCATAGATGAGAACTCAATCATTCATGTTCAGTAAGCTCTGAAATTCTGCGTGGAAGATGGGAATACGTTACGGATGGGACTCGGGGCATCATGCAGACATTCGTTCAAAACTTGTGTCAATTTATCTTTGTAGAGTTTCATGTCTTCCTCCAGGTTCATGGATTTCCAGTCACCATCAGTGTAGCATGGCTGAAGAAGCTGAAGACATGTCCAAAGTGGCTGAGAAGACAAGCCAAGCCAAGAAGGAAGAAAGGGTTGGGTTTCATGTTGGGTGGTGTACTGGTTGATGCAGTTGGAGCAGAAGCACACCTGTGTGTAGACTTTCTAATTGTTTTTTTTTTCGTCTTTAAACTAGAATAAAGTAAAATAATTTACAGACATTCACACATTTTCTGCTGTACTATGAGATTCATGCTCTACTACATGTTGCCATAGTAACAACATTTATCAGTGTTTGATGCAACCAGATTTTTTTGGCTAAAACGAAGCATTTTGGGATGAGATTTGCCGTTTCTGTGTATATACAGCGGGGCCTCGGCGTACGAATGCTCTCCCTTACGAATTTTCGCCTTAATAATTGAAATTTTGCAAGAAATTTGCATCCGCATAAGAAGCATTTTCTGCATTTTTGGAACCGAACCGAAGTTGCGCGGACGTCCGGGAGCCGTTCCAAACTTGTTTGCATAAGTGAAAAGCCAAGCAAAGCCAAGCAAAGCCAACCAAAGCGAGTTTATGAATTTTACAAATGTTTATTTCAGTCAGTGAAAGCGGTTTCAAGTCAACCCACGATACCAACGTTTAAAAGCTAGGTGATTTTTCGCACGCTTTTTGTTGACAGATTGGTGGCGTGGGTGGTCTGTTCTATTTTTAGCCTAAGCTTGGTGGCACAACTTCCTGTGAGGAGCCTTGACCCTCGGAAATTGGTAATATTGGTCATATTTTTGGGCGGCTGGAACGGATTATCTGCATTTACATGGTTTCTTATAGGAAAATTCATATCACAATACAAATTTTCACCTTAAGAACTCGCCTCCAGAACCAATTAATTTCGTATGTCAAGGTTCCACTGGATAAATAAAATTCAGCAGTGTATACCTGCATCATATCATATTTAGATAAAGGTAAAGCTGTTCATTGTATGTTTTTTGCACTCTGTGGTCTTTACTCCCATTGGCTTCTCTGGACACACCCACATCTAGGCATCAACATTCATTCTTGCTTGAGTCACTGGAAATCGCAAGCTCTTATTGAAGATGTACGATCTCCGGTTGCTTTGTCGTTGTGTGATGCAGCGTAAGCATTAGAAAGAAAGAGATAACAGATTAGTAGTCTATAAAACTTTTATTATAGATGAGATTTGAGAGAGTGCATATCTCTCTTTTCTTAGTTCTGGGATCTGTAATCAGCACTTCCTCATTTGCCTGAATGACGTCTCAAACCTAGCATGTTTTTGTTTTTATTTATTTTTTTTTGCTATGTTTTGACCTTGTATTACGGATTTGCCTACATTATCCGTTAATTCCCCTGACCATGATTATAATCTTTGGAAGACGTTTCAATAAATTGATGTTTACAAGCTCTGGCTCTCATACGATAATGCTCTTCAGTGTTATCTAGCAGACCGACTCGTGTTTATTTGCACCTGAAATCAAATTCTGTGTGGTACTTCTGCAAGACATGGCATATCTTACTCTTAAATCCATGCAGGCATTGCATATCATTTAAATAATAGTTGATCTGTAATTTTAAACAGGCCACCTTTATTGCATCTGAGTTCTCAGCAATATATTGTACTGAAGTCTGAATTCTGATCGGTTGCCAGGTGTTCAGTTATTGACTCTACCAATCTGATATGTTATCGTTTCTATAGTAACATCCCCTTTATAGGGAATTGTATATCAGACGGACCACATAACCAAAAACAAAATATAACAAAAAGAAATGTACATGATTGATTTTGTGAAGGTTTCTATGACTTTTATTATGAATATTACGTTCATGGAAGGAGTCTCCAGTTTCATTGGTGAGGTTGTACATCACATTGTTGTATTAACTTTGCCATTACATATAAAATTAAACATCTTTATACTATAAGATATTACATGCATTTCGGGTAAATATGATTTACAGTTTGTTACTGTAAATTTACACGACTGGCAACCCAGGTTGTAAAAATCTAGTACATTTTTTACAGTCAGAACAGGAAGTAGTGTTAAAGTAAAATCTATGAAAAAAAAAAAATCAGCATGTGCAGTTCTAGGAAACTATTTATTCCCTTTTCATCCATAATGTTAACTCAGCATTGATTAATTTTCCATAACTGCATGCCTCCAAGTGTTTTATTCCTTTCACTAATAATTAATATGGATTTTAGCTTAATGGTGTAATATGATGATAATTTAAGAACAACTGAACTGATTTCACAAATGTCTAAATTTGCATTGCTTTTCTCTGTCTTGTTTTTTTTTTAACTCAAAATCTGTTTCTGGTCTCTTTCCCCGCAGCAACAGATCCATGAACGACGCACACCTGCTGCTCAGTAACACACACCGAATTCCAGGCACTGAAGCAGGATTTAATAAGGTGTCTGTAAACCTTCCGAGCTTCTGTTTTCATGCAGAAAGCCTCGAAGGCGAAAAACGCAACAAGCCATTAAAATGCTAATCAATATTTCAAAGACGGACACGACTGTAGAGCAGCGCAGACAGGGGGGATGATGTAACGCACTGTGTTAAAACCTCTAAATGAGTTGTTTTTCTCGCTGCTCAGTGAGGCTGAAAGATGCTGAATCCTCTGGCGGCAGATTCAGGTTTGACTGTTTGTGCTCGTCATGCTGATGTGTGATGCTATCTCGGTGCTGAAGCCAGGAACAGCGTGCGGACAGATAAACATGGCCTTATCAGCCGCTTACCTCGTTTGTCGTGGGTTTTAAAGCCAAGCGCCCTATGATCCTGCACTGGACCTCAGACGGAGTGTCAAACCAGACAAGTAGAATAAAAATTTCTGCTACTGATTTATGCGCTGACTGAAGCGCTACGAAGTCTAGAGCAGATAAGGATAATCTAAATCATAACAGTGGATTTTTTTAGGCATTTTCAGGCAAAATTGCTGTTTGAGTTTTCAAGGTATCGTTTGGAAAGTACAAAACGACCGTCTGAAATGTAATAGAAATGGTTATCTTTCTGCTAAAAGTTATGCCTCAGTTCTTACCGTTCCTTCCATCATCTAGCTAACTGCTCAGAACTGCTTAAAGCCTCCATACAAACTTTTGAAGCCACCCAGAGGCTGGAAAAGCTATTCCAGGGAAAATGTCACAGACTAACAGATAACATAATCAGGATGTCCTCATTATTGGACAGGATCTTAAAAGGTTAATGTGTAATGTTACATAAAGTAGACTTACTACAATATTCTAATAACATATGCCGTAAGCAATAAAACATGATAATGCTCTCAAAAATGTACTGTCACCACACTAAAGTTATAAAATGTATATATTTTTATATAAAAATATACTCATTAAAACAACTTTTTTTAAATAAAAATAATAAATACATATATTTTTTATTAATATATATAACAATATTATTTTCAAACTCTCAAAAAAGCAAAGAAACAAAAAATATTTTGATTTTGTATTCATTTTTAACAATTTTCTTTCCACACTCTCAATTTTTTTTTTTTTTTATTAATATATAACAATATTTTTTATATATTTTTTATTTTTTATTAATATATAACGATATTTTTTCCACACTCTCAAAAAACAAGAAAATTTTTTTTTATTTTTTTATTTTTTATGAATATATAACAATCATTTTTATCCACACTCTTAAAAAAGTTTTAACTTTTATTTCTAGTCGAAAAAGTAGAAAAAACTCTACTTTTTTATTAATATAGCACAATACTTTTTTCCACACATTCAAAAAAAAACAAAGAAAACAAGCAAAAAAAATAAATAAATAAATACATCACTTAGGTTCCTGGTTTTTATTCCAAATAATCTGGAACCAAACCTGATCCCACTTCCTGTTTGGTTGGAATGACACCCTTTAGTGACCCTGACCATTTGTGGGTAAGATCCAATACCACTGGTGTAGAGAAAGAGCCTGTTGTAGGGGATGTGGTAGCTTACTGGTTAAGATGTTGTACTACTGATTGGGAGGTTGTGAGTTTGAATCCCAGGTCTACCAAGCTGCCACTGCTGGGTGCTTGAGCAAGACCCTTAACCCCCAATTGTATTAAAAATGAGGTATCTTGTGTGTTGCTCTGGATAAGGGTGTCTGCCAAAAGCCAGTTTCTTTATTGAGATTTAGACTTAAAGATATTTATTAACATGGAAGTGTACTGGACATGTTGGTGGGGGGATGTGGAAGTTTAGTGGTTTTGACTACTAATTGGAAGGTTGTTAGCTCAAATGCTAGGTCCACCAAGCTTCCACTACTGGACCCCTGAGCAAGGCCCATAACCATCAGTTGCTCATTTGGATAAAATGAGAGTCACTATGGATTAGGGCGTCTGCTAAATGCCATAAATGTAAACGTAGAACAATTACCACATCATCAGCAACTGGTTTATCTGTTGGTCAGGGTGACTTCACGTACTGACTTGTATATATATATTGAGGAAGCAACAAAATTTACTAGAAAACACACAGACAGGTGCAAACAAGAATAATAACGGTTAGCTTCCTCGCTACCTTGTCACTTTTGGACATATTGTACAAGGTAATGTGTGTGCACAGACACTCTTTGAAGCACCAGTCGGAAATTTTCTCCAGCACACTCTGACAGTGTTTTCGAACCCCAGTGCCATATGGTAACATCCCAAAACAGTGCTTCTGAGGCAAGCAGTGAACTACATTCACTCCTCTGAAACAGAAATGAGACAAAACGTATGAATGAATGTATCTGTATCTTTCCCCTCATTACCATATGTAAAAGTAATCGGAAATATAATCAAAGAAAGGGGAAGTTAGTGTAATTGAATTTTTAAATATGTTTCCTGGGTTGGTTACAGCGCCTGCATTTTTGTGTGATTTAATAGCATTACCACTCAGTAGTGTGTAACGTTATTGGATTGCGCCAACAGACTGAGCTGAAATGATGTGATCATCTTTTCATTTGAAATACAGCGCTTCCGGGCGCCACGTGCAGTGACTCTTTTAGTTTTTTAATTCAAGATATTAAAACTGCTTATGGACCGCTCCGGGCAATTTAGCAGCAGAAAGTTTCAAACGGAGGACTCGCTTAAAGTGAAGTATGACAGTGGGTAAAATGGATATCACTGTTTTATTAGCATGAATCATATCTTCTATTCCAGTGTACAATTTTATTTCAAATTAACCCCATAAGTCATATTAGGTTCCTTTCTTTGATCTCGACATAGGAGCAAGTGAAAATATCTTGAAATTGGTCGAGTGTTTCCCAATATAAGATGACCAGAAACCAAATAGAAGATTAATGCACTTATTATTAGAAGTTTTATTCATTCTACTTGCTTAATTGTTGGACCACTGATCAGAAGGTTGTGAGTTTGAATCCCAGGTCCACCAATCTGCACCGCTGGGTCATTGCCTAAGGCCCTTAATTACTGAGTAAAAAAAAAAAAAAAAAAAAGGATAAAATGTTTAAATTGCTGTAGATAAGGGTGTCTGCCAAATGTAAGACTTATTCTTTTGATGAATAAGAATAAAAAAATCTTACTTGTCTTATATTTCTTATCTTATTTATCTTGTATAATAATAATTTTTTATTTGGTTTATTGTAATTAATTTATTAGAAAATACTAGCTGTATTTAACATTCATTCATTGTCTACCGCTTATCCGAACTATTCTTGGGTCACGGGGAGCCTGTGCCTATCTCAGGCGTCATCGGGCATCAAGGCAGGATACACCCGGGACAGAATGCCAACCCATCACAGGGCACACACACTAGGGACAATTTAGAGATGCCAATCAACCTATCATGCATGTCTTTGGACCGGGGGAGGAAACCGGAGTACCCGGAGGAAAACCCCTGAAGCACGGGGAGAACATGCAATTTCCACACACACACATGGCAGAGGCAGGAATCAAACCCCCAACGCTGGAGGTGTGAGGCAAACATGCTAACCACTAAGCCACCGTGCCCCCTGCTATACTTAACAATATAGTTACATTTATCTAGTATATTCTTGAATATTTATGTATATATTTTAACTATATTTTCACTTGGCAAGATTTAATAGTCTTATTATAATTATTATTATTATTATAATTATTATTATTATTATTATTATTATTATTATTATTATTATGTAGTAGTAGTAGTAGTAGTAGTAGTAGTAGTAGTAGTAGTAGTAGTAGTAGTAGTACTATTTTCTTATTTAAACCTCTCGAGTTGTCCGTGTGGGTATAATAGGTTTAGGATCAGTGCATTCAGTGACCTTCTATTTAATCCATATTTGTTAAATCACACTTAATTGAACTTAAAATTCAATTTTATTGTCATGTCCTAATCAAAGGAGAAAGTTACATTAATTTCACTTCAGGAGGAAACCTGCTTCAAAATATCTGCTGAATTTTTTTTTTTTTTTTTTTATGTTTTCTGAAGTTTTTCATCACATAAACTCTTCTGGAACTGTATTCCACTAGTGAAACATATACTACTGAAATGTACAGCTCGGTCTGACCAGCTACCAGCTGCCAAAACACAGGCTGAGGTGGTCAAGCTGCTACAGAAGCTTAGCCAGATGGTAAGTCTAGGCAAGCAGCTTGACCATGCTGTGTGATCACGTGCGATTACTTTTAATTTGAAATATATGATTTTATCTGGACACATACACTAGATATGAGTACTTGGCTTATTTTTTCAAACACTACCATGACGATGCTTTTATCACCCCCACACAATACATTCTTAAAATGTAAACTGTTTAATGAATACTTAGTAAACAAATTGCAGCTGTATGAGAATTTATATCAAAATTGACCCCAAAAACATGCACAAAAATCAGAACAGTCAATGCAGACCCCAAAACTGAAGTTTAAACAGCTAAAGCCATCAATCCATGAGGTGTTTTGTGTGTAATGGGGGATAAAAAAAGTTAAACAAGTGTATCAGTCTGCAAAATGGTTTCAAATATGAAAAGCTTGGACAATAAGACAAAAAAAAGCAAAAAGCATTGTAAGCCTTCACGAAACAAGACAAGGGGCGGAGTCAGGACTGGAAAATAAAACGGAAACATGCGAAAGAGTGTTTGTATGTCTGGTTGCAAACCCCGATGTTTCATCACACTCCTTCAGAAATAAGCTACATAATAATTAGACATTTATGTTTTGATGGCAAACACCAAGATGCAAATTTAGTGTCATGAGCTTCATGAGTCACTGCATGGTAGAAGCAGCTAATCATATGCCTGAGGATACTCTTAGTAAAAACATTTAGCTCTCTAAGTCCAAAATTTAAGTCCAGATTTCACACCAAGTTGCTTATGCTGGCTGTTTTACAGCAGAGGGATTTAAAACCGTTTTGCATACTGATTGAGTAAAAACTAAAAAGGTGCCTAAACATCAAAACATGAACATGTCTTCCTCCACAAGTTGTGGATCTGAAATTTGTTTTCTTTATCTTTATACCTACTTCTGTCTCGCTCAAATCAAATACTTACGGTGCATTCGCAGATTCGCTACGTAAATGCAGCATGGAAAATATCCTAGAGCGTTTATTAACTTTATCGTGTTGCAGTATGATAAAGGTAACCAAATAACAAATACCTCTCTGGATTCGCAATAAGGTTATGTAAAACTATCCTTATATAATACAGTGAAATTTCATCATACAAATGCCCTCCTTTATGAAATTTCGTGAACTACTGGGAGCCGTCCAAAATTTAGGGATTTAGGGAAAATTTAGGGATTTTAGACTTTAGGGATCAGGACTTTTCTCAAAGTGATATGTAAACAGATGTGGGTATTGCACCTGGCCTAGACTCTATCCACAACAGAAAGGCTGGGAGAGCCTGTGCTTTGATTTTCCTGAACACTACCATGAAAAACCAAAATGTTTATACAGTGGAACCTCGGCATACGAATTTAATTGGTTCTGGAGGCGAGTCCTTAAGGTGAAAATTTGTATTGCGAAACAAATTTCCCCATAAGAAATAATGTGAATGCAGATAATCTGTTCCAGACACCCAAAAATATAAGCAATATTACCAATACAAAGCGTATGTAAACTGTATGGCTGCTTACAAAGAACTGACCCAAGCCAAGCATTCCATGTCAAGGCTCCTCACAGGAAGTCATGCCACCAAGCTTGGGCTAAAAATAGAACAGACCGCCCATGCCCCTGATCAAAAATCACCTAGCTTTTGAACGCATGCCGAAGGCAACGTTAGTATCGTGGGTTGACTCTTTTGAAACAGCTTTCTCTGACTGAAAAAAAATATTGTAAAATTCCTAAACTCACTTCAGTTGGCTTTGCTTGGCTTTCCACTGACGCAAACAAGTTTTGAACGGCTCCCGGACGTGCGCAACTTATCTGGCGTTCGATGCAAATTTCTTGCAAAATTTTGATTCTTAAGGCAAAAATTCGTAAGGGAGGGCATTCGTATGCCGAGGTTCCACTGTATATATAAAATTCCACAACATCTGTGAACAAACAGGCATTTCTTTTGCGCTTCGTCACACTAGACCTTCAGAAACAAGTCTCTAATTAACTTTGCACCAGATCATCAAGGTCTTCTGAGGGGCCATGTTTGGTTGGAATGATTCCCAGTCCTGGAGTCGCCCTTCACCACACACATGAGTGATTTCTCTGCCCATCTGAGAATTCCCTGCTCTAATACACATAGCAGGATTCATTACCCAGTGCTCAAGGTAAAAAAAAATTCTATAATGGTTCATTGGATAATTAAAGGGTTTCGAATAAGGATGTAGATGGAACATGTGCTGATATGGGAACCTATGATAGAGTTGGAGAACTTTTAATGGTTTTAACTAAGCGGCAACTAAAGGTTCAAAATATCTACAAAGAAAGATCAGAGGAGGGAGAAAGCGAAAAAAGACAGAAATACGACACTGGAAGGTCATCAAGCTGCGGTGTCAGTTGCCTTAGTGCAAATATTTGGCATCATCCTATCCGTTTTCATTATGACGGACTGAGCTGTTGTCTCTGACTCATATTTGTTTTCTTGGATATTGCATCCTTATTGACTCTCACATTTATTTTCATGTATATTGCACCCCCCTTGACATCTTATCTCAGGGCTGAATAACCTCACCGCCTTGTCTTTGATTTCCTTCGCTCTGGCAGGGAAGCATGGGCCTCACTCCTGCTGCCATTACTCACATTTCAATTATAGCCTCCTCCGTTTTGCAATTGTTAGCAAACCACGTGATTCGGGTGACATTTCTCTGCGTTAAAAATGTCATAAATGTTGATAATGTCATATCGGATGCTCATTCTGCTGTCGCACAAAACCTCAGCCTGGCTCTTTCGTTATCTGGAAACACAACAAGATACCCAACAAGGAGAGCAGCGCGTTGTTGCTGATTCGTGAACTGTCAAAAGACAAGCATGAATAGGAGGCTTTGTCAGGGGAAATTGGCAGAGATTCATGGAACACAAATTATGTGGCTTTCATATGAGGACTGAAATTGGAAAAATATCAGAAAGCACACAGGGTTCTCGCAAATTGTCAATAATGCTGGCAGATGCAATTTCACAAGTGCACTTCACAGACCCGTGGAGAGGGTTCCTTGTTTTCACCAGCATTCACTTGTATTTTTTTTTCTATGCTGCGTGTGATGCGTGATTTCCGTCATCATCATCATCATCATCATCATCAACAACAATTTCACAGAACATGGAGATTGATGAAAGGGTAAAGAAATGTCACCATTTGAATTCAGATTTGAGTTTGCACAAAATTAACAAAAACTCCTAAGTAATAGGGTATATACGCATAACTTTCCTGCACTCTAGCAGGACTTTAACTAAAACTTTAGCACTAAAGATCCAGCATTATAAGCAGACTTTTTCTCTTTACTCCACTTCTTCTTGCCACTATCTTCTCTTCTCCTCCAGATGTCCAAACTGGGAGTCCAAGAACTAATGAATCCACAGTGGGCTCTCACTGTCTGAAAAACAGCAGGCACTTTGAGCTGATCTTTGCTGGGCCTCAGTGTGTCCTGTAAGGCAGTTCCTCAGCAAAAATACCCCGAAGAGACAAATAATGGAACAGATTGCTTTAGAGGAGGTCTGCAGCAGCTGCTTCAGAGGAGGAACATCTCATGAGCCCAAATGGATTTAAAGAGTGTTGGCTTAATTAAGCACCAGTGCTTTCGATAGACATGTAATCTAGAACTAGTAATCAACAAGACATAAACATGTGCTGTTATTTAAGAAAGAGAAAGGATTGATTTTATGGATGAACTCAACCAGTGGCTTTGTAATATTTGAGAATCCTGCCACAGGAAGGTTTTCCTTTATTAATTGCAAGAGACTGAAACGAAGATTGGTTGGTGACGGAGCGAGCGCTGTAACATGAACAAGAGCTAGCTTTTTTCAGAGCTCATCAACATTAAATGGAACACATAGTTAAAAAGCAATGATTTTAAAGTCAATATCAAATTGAAGAAGTTGTAATTTTGCATCATGTGACTCCAACGTATCCTTATTTAATCAATGATATTCCTTAAAATGGGAAGACACACCATTCCTCAAAGATGAATAAACCCATTCATAAATACTTTCAGTAATATCTGCTTAATATGTGCTGCCTCTGTTTAAATGCATCAGCAAAACATTAACAGAAAAAGAAAAACGTTTTTTTTTTTTAAAGGAACCATTAAATGACTGAAAAATCTGATTGTTAGGATCGGCCACACCTGAAGCTTTACCTCCTTCCTGGTTACAAATTCCAACACAAATCAGTCTCTTCCTCCACTATTGAAGATGATTTGAGTGACCACCTCCTCATCTCCTCTCCGCTTCTACCCACAAATCTTTACTGGAGGTTAAGGTTAACTAGGACAAAGAAGCCAATCAGACCTTCAGTCCAAGTTATTACAAAAACTCCAATTAATTCCATTTAATTTTACTTTTCACACTGGAGCTTTCTTCTAACAGCTGTCATGCTGACCGGGAAGCGCACCATGGTGCCGAAATGGAGATTTCCTGTAGGAGGTGGTGAATGTGAAAGCTGCTCAAACTCGGATCTGTTCTATATTTTACCCAGGAATTAAAGTAACCTGATGATGACATCATTAATTTCCACAACAGGTGTATTGTGAGTGGCAAAGGAACATTGTGAGCCACAGAAAAGGTGAAGTGCCTTACTATTAGAGTCGATAAACTAATCTTTACGCCTGTGATCAGAAAATATCAGCGAGAATCAAGGGGAAGGTGTACAGGACAGTGGTGAGACCGGCCATGCTGTATGGTTTAGAGACAGTGTCACTGAGGAAGAGACAGGAGTCAGAGCTAGAGGTAGCAGAGCTGAAGATGTTGAGGTTCTCTTTGGGAGTGACAAGGTTGGACAGGATTAGGAATGAGTACATCAGAGGGACAGCTCATGTTGGACGTTTGGGGGACAAAGTTAGGGAGGCCAGATTAAGATGGTTTGGACATGTTCAGAGGAGGGAGAGTGAGTATATTGGTAGGAGAATGTTGGACATGGAGCTGCCAGGCAGGAGGCAAAGAGGAAGGCCAAAGAGGAGGTATATGGATGGAATTAATGAGGATATGAAGCTAGTGGGTGCAAGGGTTGAGGATGCAGAAGATAGGGATAGGTGGAGAGAGATGATTCGCTGTGGCGACCCCTGAAGTGAAAAGCCGAAAGAAGAAGAAGAAGAAACTAATCTTTACGCCATGATACGCTATCAGTATATCCAAAATCACGCCATATGAACATTCTTTCTCAAAGTAGCGCTGAATGAACTCTATTTTCTTATAAATATAAATATATATGTTTGTTATTTTCTTTAAAAGATTTAAAGTTGCACTATGGAAAAAAATGGTTTAAAGTGAGTGCAGAATTCCACACATGTACAAGAAATAAAGTTAGATACACAATTTCCTTCTTCTTGTATGTTTTGAGTGACAGCTGTCTCGTCCAATCAGCGGTAAGAATTCCATTTGCAAACTATACCTACCTTTTGTCTGAATCGTTTCTGATTTGTTATTTTGTTTGGCACTTCTCAGCCAACGTACTCATCCATGGCTTGTACAATAGTACATTAAAATACAAAACGAACATCTACATAGCCAATAAACATTCTCTAGAACCCAAATCTACCCAAATAATTTGTATTTTTATGTATATGCTTTGCAATGGAAACTTTCTGCTCTATTTGTGCATGTTAGAAGTCATCCATTATAATCTGAGAGTCTGGAGATGAGGCGTCTCTGAGGATCACGAAGCAGAAGGAAGCAGCTGCTTGGGTTTTGGTTCACAGAGAGGTCACTGTCAGGGACAATGGGTGCTGTGCCTTCTGAAGCATTTAAGCTATAAAAAGCTCGAATATCATATCCACACCATTAGTTGTGCTCACTCTAGAACGTTTTATTGTAAAGTTGGGTTTTATTTCCTTGCTAACAATTTGTTGATTTGTTGTATGAATCAGCACAGGTGAAGGTATAACTTCATAGAATATTCACAAAATAACATTTTCTTGCATGCCTTGTGTGCACATTTATTCATTCATCTTCTCTGAGTCTATTTGTTCAGGGTCACAGCTCGTCTTGGGATCTCTGTGGAATACACCCCTGTTGGGACGCAGCACACCATGCACACACATTCACACCGAGGGGATGTTAGCGTGATGGAAAAGGAAACACACTTGAACTTAAGTCATGTGTGAACCTACACACTGTTACCCCAGATTGAACTAGGGATCCTGGAGCTGTACTGAAATTAAAATGTTCAATACACTTAATAGCATTGTAATAGAATTTTATATATATATATATATACATATATAAAAAGCATGTGGATTAAAATTCATATAGCCTCGCATTATCACAAGTACACTTAAGACAATTAGTGTTAAAAAGCTTTAATTTAATTCTATCATTATATCATTAAAATCCCAAATCTGTAATTCTAGCAAAAGTGTATTAATTATTCATTTGGCTGCAGTTAAGCACTAAAACAGACGTGTCCAAGGTCCAAAGGCCAAATCTAACCCACGGACAGAGGTTTATTGATGTTTACTGTTAGAATGTATGATATGTGGCATAAAAACAATGCCATTTTACCTTTCACCTGACTGAAAATTTCACAAATCTGACTTAACTTAAAGTTAAACAATGAAATGAGGGCAAGAAGATAGCTGAATCCACTAAACATGGAGTCCTTAGTCCTTTAGTTTAGAGAGCTGGAGTGGATTAGAAATGAATTTATAATATCTGTTTGTCCGATTACTTTTAGTGGCTTGGAATAGGGTGTGGCCGCTAATAAAAAGTGCTACAATCCCTACACTTTTCATCAGACTTGGAAGAAAATCTCCCATGAGCTCAGTATCATCCTATGCCATCCTCCTATTGGTGGATTTGCTCCAATTGGAGCTTCAAAAGCAGCACTCACACTCTGAGAGAGTAATAAAAAAATCCCACGCTGCTACCACTATGATTTTGGATGCCTTCGGTCCCAGCGGCACTAAATTGTCAGCACTTTATGTTCCAAGACGTTCCACCGATCTCATCTCAGTGCAGAACCAAATGGTCTAAAGTTAGTATTTTTATTTGCCACAGTTATGTACAGTATACAACTTGCAATAAAATAAAATGAAAACCAGGCCACTCCTCCTAGACTAATAATAGATATGTAACGGATAAATAAACAAAATTTAAGAACATTTATTTATTTATTTATTTATTTATTTATTTATTTATTTATTTATTTATTTATTTATTTATTTATTCACAGAAATAATACAAAATAAGGAGAGGTAATATAACATGATTTGTGATTACACAACATATAATAACAGTACAGAATGTGCAAGGATTAAAGAAAAAACAAACAAAAATTGCATAAGTATTTAAGATGCTGTGAAAATAAATCTATATTAGTGTAAACAAAAGGAATAGAAATAATAAGAAATAATTGAAATAAAAGAGGTAATAGAATTTGATGTCCAAAGATTACAGAATGAAAAGTAAAAAAAAAAAATTTTTAAATGTCTTTGCACATGTTTTTATGAAGAATACATAAAGAAAAAAAAAGAGAAAAAGTTGTCATTGCATAAGCATTTACACACACACACACACACACACACACACACACCCACACACCCAGTTGCTGTAAAAACAAATCTATATTAGCTTTAAACAAAACAAAAAAAGAAGGAATAGAAATAATCAGACATAAAAATATAATTTAATAATCTCTATAATATATCTCTGAATTATTTTTAATATTAAAATTAAAATTATATTAATATTAAAAGTCACACAGGACAAAAAATTCCCACAGGCATATTCCCATATAATGGGGGCACGGTGGCTTAGTGGTTAGCACGTTTGCTTCACACCTCCAGGGTTGGGGGTTCGATTCCCGACTCCGCCGTGTGTGTGGAGTTTGCATGTTCTCCCCGTGCCTTGGGGGTTTCCTCCGGGTACTCCGGTTTCCTCCCCCGGTCCAAAGGCATGCATTGTAGGTTGATTGGCATCTCTAAATTGTCCGTAGTGTGTGATTGTGTGAGTGAATGAGAGTGTGTGTACCCTGAGATGGGTTGGCACTCCGTGCAGGGTGTATCCTGCCTTGATGCCCAATGACACCTGAGATAGGCACAGGCTCCCCGTGACCCGAGAATAGATCGGATAAGCGGTAGACAATGAATGAATATTCCCATATAAAACATTCCATCTTGTTAAAAGGCGGAAAACCAGGTGACTAGTTGGTGATGGAATAAGGTGACCAGAAGCTTGTGAATTTAAATCCCAGGAATACCAGAGCACCATTAGTGTACATCTGAGCATAACTTTTTACTGTCAGCAGTCACTGAGTCACTTAGGATAAAAGCATCTAAATAATAGAAACAGAAAGATTAAAGAAAATGTAAATGACTTTATTTGGGATTATATGGAACGAAAAATAGCAAATAATTGTGAAACACAGTTTTCAAAATTTCAGGAGTCTAACAAATAACCCGTGCAGCACCATTTAATTCTGTTTAATCTATTTTTTTATTTTTTTTATGTAAAGAATATGGCACAAACATGACTTTGATTAGAGGAGACTATCCCCAAGTCAGTGAGCAGGTAAAAAGGAGATTATTCAGAAAACCAGCCATTTGGATGTTAAGAGCTTTCTCTGAAGAGTTTTCATTGACGTGTATTTACCAAGCTACAGATAATGTTTCCGTCCGGATCGATACGTCCTACACATTCTGACGTGAGACGCAGCAGAACTTCACAGCTCAGTGGAGAATTAAATATAGCACAGATCAGGAAGCAGAGGTCATTTGAGCAATGTCTTCTGGCAGCAGTGCTTTATGTTTACAGCATTTGGGAAGAAAAAATAAAAGATCAGTCGATGGTCAGTCATGTCAGTCGTCCTGTTCTCGTTGGACCATGTTCATGTTCTTTCATCTTGTTTCCTTGCAGCATCAATCAAGAAGCACTGAAACATTCACAGAGTAATTGATGTTAAGAGGCGCTGAGATCTTTCCATGGAGTCTGGTACTGATGTATTAGTTATGAGAATGAAAACTTAATAGAAATGAGGGCAATGAGGCCCTTCAAATAGATGTGTGTGTGTGTGTGGATGGGTGTGGGTGTGGGTGTGTGTGTGTGATCAATTCTCTTATACAATATGTCCAAACATTTAACATACAAGTAAAAAAAAACTAAAATATAATATCTATGTTAATGTAAGGTGATAATACAGGCATCTGAAAGGCAATAAAATAAATATCTGTTCTTCACATAGCTATTTAAACTCATTCAATTTCAATTTGATGTCAGTGCTGGAGATTTTTCAGCCTGTTCCTTCCTTCGCCATATTATCCGGAGCCATAATACCGATGCGCGGCAGCTCAGACGCTGCCCTCACAATCAGCGGGCCTCGTAGATGTGTCAGACTCTTTCATAGCTGGAAATGAATAGCCCTCCACTTTAATTGAATACAGACTGATTGCTGAAGGTGAAGGAAAATGGATTTTCTTCATCTCCTCCACTCTTTTTTTTCCTCCTCTATTAACACAAGACAGGCTAAATGAATAACTTGGGCCGCTTAGTCTCATGTGCAAAGTGAGCTTAAACACACAGCTGTAGGACGACTCCCACCTTGCTTTATTCCGTTATGGCTTTGTGCAATCTAAACGATCTTTTATCTGTGGTGGTGGACGGGCGTGAGAAGGCATTGAGGTATTGTGTTGGAAGTACAAAAGAAAACAAATGTTCTTGTTCCAGGAGCGCAGAGCACAAGGCTAAAGTGACAGGTATATTATCCAATCAAAGAGAAGCTCAGTGTGTCATACTGTTATTATGATCAGCATCATGTCCAACATGGAGCTTAACAGGGATTTGCCCAAACAGAGACATATTCCTAAGCAGAAGATTTGCCTATCTATATCCTTCTACCTGATGTAGTGCTTTGTCCATTAGGAGGCTTCTGCCCAACAGGGGGCATTGTCCAGAAGGAGACTGCCAAACAGGGGGCATAGACAAACCTAAGGTTTTGTCCAACAGGAGGCTTCTGCCCAATAGAGGGCTTTATCCAGCAAGAAGTATCTAACAGGGGGCTTTGTCCATCATGAGACTTTTGCCCAACAGGGGGCTTAATCCAACATAATGTTTTGTCCATTAGAAGTGTTCTCAACATGGGGCTTTGTCCAGCATGAGGCTTTGCCCATCAGGATATTCTTAGCCAAACAAGGCCTATGCCTAATCAGACACTTATGCCCAAGCAGGGACATTGCCTAGCTATAGACTTTAACTCAACAAGGGGCTATGGCCAAAAGAGGGTCAGTACAGGACATCATCACAAATGTAGCATATGGCAAAGCAGGAACTGCCTTCAAACTGGGTCTTTGCCAAGCATATAGCTTCTGCCCAACCAATGATTTTAACCAAAAAAGGAATGTGGCCCAGCAGGAGGATTATACCCATCCTAGGGCACTATTTCAGCACAAGGCTTATTCCTAGCTAAGGTAGGATGCTTCTGCTCAAAAAAGGCTTTGTCAAGTGGAATGCTTTTGCCCGACTAGGGGCTCTTGTCAAAACAGAGATGTATGCCCAACCAGGGGTCTCACCCAGCAGGAGGCTTCTGTCCATTCAGGGTTTTATTAAACACACAGCTTACTTTTACCCAGCTTTGTCCAGCAGGAGGCATCTACCCATCCAAGGCCTTAGAAAAATCAGACACTTTTGGTTTTGAACTGCAAAGGGTTTTTGATCAAATTGGGGCTTATTCCTAGCCATGGTAGAAGGCTTTTGCCCAACCAAGGGCTTTATTCAGACGGAGACCTTGTCCAGCAGTAGGCTTCTGCCACTGAGAGGCTTTTCCCAACAAGAGGAACCACATGGAAGCATTTTCTTTATTACCTGTGTTTTCTGATCACATGACACACAAAGAGCTTTAGCTGGGGGGATTAAAGCAGCCATATATCACTGTTTGTGTGTGTGTGTGTGTGTGTGTGTGTGTGTGTGAGGGAGAGACAGAAAGAGAGAGAGAGAGAGAGAGAGAGAGAGAGAGAGTGAGAAAAAAAAGGTGTATGTGTTATATCACAATGTATTTGTGATTGAAACGCATGCTCCTCAGGCATACACCCCAGTGCAGCATCTTTCTGGATCAATAAATAATCCACTCTCCTGACCTTGAGTGAGATGAGTGTGGAAAATTACATGATTGCTCCTTGTGGAGAAAGGTCTTGTCTCTGGCCTTTTGTCCACTCTGAGGGCTTAGCAGATGAAAGACGAAGAAGAAAAAGAAGAAGCGGATGCGCTGCGCTAGGTGACATTAGCTTTGATCAGGGCCCAAACAGAGCACACGCTCTCAACTCCTTTCAGCAGACGCATTTCAATAAATAAATAAATAAATAAATAAATAACCCCTCATTGGTATAACTCAGGCCAACCATAATGCTCATATTAATGGCAAAATAAATTAGAAGTGAAACTAATGAATTGAGGGGAAAAAATATAACAAACAAAGGAGAAAAATTTGGTGAAGGATTTGTGAATTAATTATGTAGTAACTAATTTGCATACATTTGCATAATACTTCCTCATAATAATGATATTGTAACATTTACATGCATTCGTTTTCTATTTTGTTGTTAATTTTTCCTCATGTAGGCACAAATCACCTGTTTACTCTAAATTTGCATTAAAAAAATTGTTTTATTTTTATCTTTATTCAGGATTTATTTTTTGTTGAGTTAGAGAAAAAAAAAATCAGATTCTACAATATGCTGTAAAAGTTTATCGTTGCGTTGAAGCATGATGTTTGCACGTGTGTCCACAGGTTCAGCTTTTCTGCTCTCTGCACTTCATGTGAGGTTAAAGAAATTCCAGCATTTCCGTCCAGGCAATGTGAGCAGGAGGAAAGCAGACAACACCACACACACACACACACACACACACACACACTCACTCACTCACTCACACACTCACACAGTGCAGCAGTAGGACTCGGTAACACACCTGCCACCTGCACTGGATTGTGACTTGAAGCTACACCTGGTCTCAGTGGAGGCATCCAGCTGTGGAAATATTCAAGGATTGTATTTCCCTGGAGCGTAGCGGCATACTTGATGCACTGCTGCTGTGCTGGTGAGGGAATATTCTTTGGAATAATCAGAAATTTCAAACTACATGTGTGTTAAATATGATATATACGTGCATATAAAACTATATGCTGCAAAACTCCTAGAGTATCAGCTCAGGATTATCCCAAACTAATCCCTAAAATACAATACAATACAAATACTCGAGGTAATCGCGTTAAGGGGAATATTAGATGAAGAACACTGTGGTGTTTGGGAGAAAAATGGAAAAATGCTGCTTACAATTCAGTCTACATTGGAATCATTCTTCTTATAAAATACAGCCTACAAAAGATGCATATACTGTATGTTGCCATTTTCCACATACACACTAGCCCACACACTGGATTATTAGATGCATACAATGCCCAACAAATGGCACGAGACTTGCTTTCATATATAAAGCAGGAAATAATATTTCATTGAAGATTCGGTAGTTTGTTCATTCATCATAAGTTGCAGATTTATCCAATCAAAGGTACCGAGGTTATTGTCTCTGGTTGGAGCAGGATTTTATTGTTTTGGTGGACATTTTTGTAATCCCACTATCCTGGAACTAAATCCTTGTTCCAGAAACTTCCTGTGAGGTGAAAATGGGTGGATCTCCTGGGCATGAGGAGTCCTTGATTGGCATGTGAGATCTCTAAATGATGAAGAAGAAGAAGCAGCCACCTTTATTGCTGTCACATATACATTTCAGCAAATTCTTTCTTTGCAAATCCCAACTTTTGGAGGTTGATATTAGAGTTAGCAATGATACAGCACCCTGGAGAGGAGAGGGTTAAGGGCTATGTTTAGAGGCCCAACAGAGGCAGCTTGGCAGTGTTGGGGCTTGAACCCCAATCTTCCAATCAACAACCCAGAGCCTTACCCACTTGAGCCACCAAATCTTGAGGATTGCAGATTCTTTTGTCCATTCTGACAGCAAAGCGTCCTCCAACACAGTGCTTGATAAAACTTGCCTTCAGGACTCCCCAGATGGAACATTAAATACACTATTCCCGCTCCTAACGCAAGCGTACAGGAATTCAGTGTTCTGTATTGAACCTGGGAGCCAGCAGAGGGAAACTACTCTGGGAAAGAGTTATGAGTCATGAATCTAAGTGGTTTTTAAAGTCCTAAGTCTCTCTAAATGTCATCTTGTTCAGCAACTAGATCTAATCCTTAATCCTTAACAGACTCACTACATTCTGTAGTCTTACCTACGTACAGGTTCGTATCACTAAGCAACATCGCTAGCATCACACTGGAACGGTGCATTAGACAATTAAACATGACGAATTTTTTCAAATGTCAGTGAAGAGGTGTCATAGAAGATCGAGGGTCTCAGAGCGCTCTTTCTGTACGCTCGTCATCTCACAACTCGCATTCGTTCTTGATAGTTGTTTCATATTTGTCTCTGGAAGTTTGTTCCCACCACATCACGACATCCTGAAGCTATCAGTGCTATGGTTAAACCTGAGCCAGGAAATGGACAGGGAGAGAAAGGGTATTGGGAAAAAAATACAACAGAACAGAACAGAGCAGTGCTTTTTTTAAAGCTTTTTATATAGAGATCTACAGATAATAGAGTAGTTACAATAATCGTGATACAACTGTCCAAATTTTAGCAAGGTCATGAAAGAACTGAAGGACAATTTTACACTTCTATCAAAATATAGGCTCAACCTCAAAACTTCTTACTTGTTCCTCTCAGTCTTACAATAGTACTCTGTTCCCTTTAAACAACAAAGTAGAACAAAATAGTCTTTCTTTTCCTACCTAATTATGCAAGATACTCCAAACCGAAGTCAGGTGTTGGACTTCATCTCAGCGTATGGTTTTCTCAGCTGTTCTCTAACAGTTCAACATCCATTTGAAATCCAAAAAAACATATTTTTGTCTTTATTACTTTATTTTATTAAAAGCTGCCTTCAAAATACGAGAAGTGCCAGATCCTGTTCCAGAATGATCCGGCACAAATGAAAGTAATAACAAGAAAATTGAACTTCTTGCACATAATATGCCAAAGCCTTCTGAGCCAGAAGTATCTCTCAGGTTGATCTGTGTCTCTTCAAGTCTCAGAGATGATCATTAAGGGAGTACAGATACCTAGATGATGAAATGTATTTTATCCCTGGCTGATCAAACAGAGTCTGTACTCTCACTGTCTTGAACTTTGAAAGTCTTATCACTTAGAAAAGCACTTAAAGGAGCACTACTTATAGATCTTCTGATGGAACAAACCGAAAATGGGAAGTGGTTTTGTCTTGTTTTGCTATAATGGAGCAGAGATGTGTACAGAAAGGTTTTGGATTTATATTTGTTGTCGATTAAAGCCGAATCAAATTAGTCATTTGTGAATAGAACCTTATGAATTCAGTCTTGACCTTTCAGAGCCACGGCTTGCACATCACACTCCAATGCCACTAGATTAGACAGAAGTCAAGATCAGCTGATATGTTGTCAAGTTGTGATTTCGAATGATCATTTCCTGATTCATGATGGCGGCGCAGCAGTAGCACGCAGCAGCCACTGCGGATCCAAAATGGTGCTATTTCTGTGTTTTAGCCCAAATATCAAAGTGCATGAACACCAAAGACAGTGGTGTTCATGCGTACGACTGCCAGACTCTCTTACAGTATGCATGATGGTGTACTTAAGAAACTTTGCGACCTCGGCTTGCTGCGAAGACCAGGCCTTCAGTCCTTGGCGTCGTCTGATGCTGGTGGCTGGGAGAGAGGACATTGCAAACGGTGCTCGAGGAAGCGGAAGTGCGGAAAACGGGCTAAAAACAAACCGTAGCCGACCGTCTCTCCTGTCCATCATTCTATCCAACGTCTGCTCCCTGGATAATAAACTGGACTACATCTGACTCCAGCAAACTACATGGCGTGAGTACAAAGACTGCTGTGTTTTTGTTTTTATGGAGATGTGACTCAGCAACTGACTCTTCCGGACGCTGCCATTCAGCTAGCCGGGCGAACCGTGTTTCGTGCCGACAGAAATGCAGCTCTGTGTGGTAAGACTAGCGGTGGCGGTGTGTGTGTTTACATCAACACGGAATGGTGCAATAACTCTGTGCTTGTTTCTAGCTACTGTTGATCGCTAGTGGAGTTCGTGGCTGTTAGATGCAGGCCATTTTATTTACCATGGGAATTCACCACCACTTTCATTTTCGGAGTGCATATTCCCCCCAACGCTAATGCTAAAGAGGCTCTGTGTGAGCTTTACGGAGCTATTAGCGAGCTGCAGAATGCTCACCCCGACGAACTATTTATTATTGCCGGAGATTTCAATCATGCATATCTCAAGTCTGTTCTCCCTAAATTCCATCAGCATGTGGACTTTGCCACGAGAGGCACTTTAGTACCACTTTCGTGATAAGCAAATCTTGTTTATACAAACATTCCCAGCACGTATCATGCGGAGCCCCGCCCCCACCTCGGCTAATCAGACCACATCTCTGTTATGTTGATTCCAGCATACAGACCATTTGTCAGACGCTCTAAACCGGTTCTGAAACAGGTTAAAACCTGGCCAGCAGGAGCCATTTCTGCTCTTCGGGACTGTTTTGAGTGCACTGACTGGAATATGTTCAGGGAGGCTGCAACCAACGGCGACTCTATCAACTTGGAGGAGTACACGACATTAGAGACCAGCTACATCGGCAAGTGCATCAATGACATGACGGTCTCCAAGACCATCACCACACGCTCCAACCAGAAACCGTGGATGACTGCGGAAGTGCGTGCTCTCCTGAAGTCGAGAAACTCTGCCATCAGAGCTGGGGATAAAGTGGCTTTAATAACAGCAAGGGCCAAACTGTCTTGAGCCATCAGAGAGGTGAAGCGCATGCACACTCAGAGAATCCATGGCCACTTTCAAGACAGCGGAGACTCCCGGCGCATGTGGCAGGGCATACAGCCGATCACAAACTACAAGACCACACCATCTGCCGGTGACAGTGACGCCTCCCTCCCAGATGCGCTGAATGACTTCTATGCTTGTTTTGAGGCACAGAACAACGTAGCGGCGAGGAAGACCATCCCTCATCCTAACGATGAAGCGCTCTGTCTTTCCACGGCTGACGTGAGGATAACTCTATGCAGAGTTAACCCACGGATGTCTGCTGGACCAGACAACATTCCTGGCAGAGTGCTTAGGGAATGTGCAGAACAGCTAGCGGATGTCTCTTCTGACATCTTCAATATTTCCCTGAGCAGCGCCATTGTTCCTACGTGCCTCAAGATAACGACCATCGTCCCCGTGCCGAAGAAGTCTACAGTTTCCTGCCTCAGTGACTAATGTCCCATTGCACTCACACCCATCGTGATGAAATGTTTCGAGAGGCTTGTCATGAGGCACATCAAGACCCAGCTACCACCCTCACTGGACACCTTACAGTTTGCGTATCATCTGAATCGCTCCATGGATGATGCCATCACCTTAACCCTTCATCTGTTCCTCACACACCTGGACAATAAGGACACATATGTATGAATGCTGTTCATAGACTTCAGTTCAGCATTCAACAAAATCATCCCTCAGCACCTGATTGAGAAACTGAGCCTGCTGGGCCTGGACACCTCCCTCTGCAAGTGTATCCTGGACTTCCTGACTGGGAGAGCTCAGTCAGTCCGGATCTGGAACAGCCTCTCCAGCACCACCACACTGAGCACTGGAGCCCCTCAGGGCTGTGTGCTCAGCCCACTGCTGTTCACTTTGCTGACTCACAACTGTGCAGCAATGCACAGTTCGAACCACATCGTCAAGTTTGCCGATGACATGACCGTGGTGGGTCTCATCAGCAAGAATGACGAGTCAGCATACAGAGGGGAGGTGCAACGACTAACAGCCTGGTGTAAAGCCAACAGTCTGTCTCTGAACATTGACAAGACTAAAGATATGGTTGCTGACTTTAGGAGAGCACAGAGTGACCATTCTCCACTGTTCATTGACGGATCCCCGGTGGAGATCGTCAAGAGCACCAAATTTCTTGGTAGACATCTAGCGGAGAACTTCACCTGGTCACTCAACACCACCTCCATCACCAAGAAACCCCAGCAGCGCCTCTACTTCCTGCGGAGGCTGAGGAAAGCCCATCTACCTCCCCCCATCCTGACCATGTTCTACAGAGGGACCATCGAGAGCAACCTGAGCAGCTGCATCACTGCCTGGTTTGGGAATTGCACCATCTCGGATCTCAAGACCCTGCAGTGGATAGTGAGGACAGCTGAGAAGATCATTGGAGTCTCTCTCCCCTCTATCACAGACATGTACACCACATGCTGCATCCGAAAGAGCAAACAACATTGTGGATGACCCCACACACCCCTCACACACACTCTTCACTCTCCTGCCATCTGGAAAGAGGTACCAAAGCATTCGGGCCCTCACAACCAGACTGTGTAACAGTTTCTTTCCACAAGCCATCAGGCTCCTCAACACCCAGAACTGAACTATACCAGCTCTATCTCACACACACACACCAGGTGAACCCATCTGTGTGAATGGACTCTCAATATAATCTTCTATTTGCACTACATCAACCGCTGTTATAAATGACTATTTATTTGCACTATTTTAACTGCTGCTAATATATTTTTGCACACTACAAATGGTCATGTTGCTATGTATATGGTTACAAACATATATGTAATGCTCATTACATTCGGTTGCACGCTTTTGTGTTCTTGCACATGTTTTTGTGTTCTTGCACATGTTTTTGTGTTCTGTCTTGTGTTTTTTTTTTTTTTGTACTGTCTCGTCTTTGCACTGTTTGCACACTTTGCACTTTATGTAGCTAGAACAAACTTCTGTCCTAGCTCGGTGTTGTTGTTTCAGTTTTTGTAATTTCATGTTGTGTGTTGTTTTAATGTAGCACCAGGGTCCTGGAGAAACGTTGTCTCATTTCACTATGTACTGCGTCAGCTATATGTGGTTGGAATGACAGTAAAAGCCTCTTGACTTGAAAAAGCTTCTTGAATATACTTTTGTTGTTGTAGTTGTTGTTGTTGTTAACAATGTAGAATAAAAGTACGGTGGCTGAGAAGAGCAAAACAAAATAACAAACCTGAAAAGAAAATAACAAATCTGAAAACACAAAGACAATTCAGACCAACCGGAAAAAGTGAGTAGAGTTTGCGAATGGAATTTTTACTGCTGATGGGATGAGACATCTGTCATTTGTTATTTTGTTTTCAGGTTTGTTATATTATTTTCTTATTTGTTATTTTGTTTTCTTCTTCTTCTTCTTCTTCTTCTTCTTCTTCTTCTTCGGCTTTTCCCTTCAGGGGTCGCCACAGCGAATCATCTCTCTCCACCTTTTCCCTATATTTTGTTTTCCAATTTTTTATTTTGTTTTTGGGTTTGTTATTTTGTGTTCTGATTTGATGTTGTGTTTTCAGATTTTTTTTTCTTATTTGTTTTTTTTTTTTTTTTTTAGATTTGTTATTTTGTTTTCTGAATTATTTTGTTTTTGGGTTGGCTATTTTTTTCAGATTTGTTTTTTGTTTTTGTATTTCTTATTTAGCTTGTTATTTTATTTTCTGATTTTTTATTTTATTTTCTGATTTTTTATTTTGTTTTCTGATTTGGTATTTTCTTTTGCACTTCTTGGCCACTGTATAAAACGTGCTGAAAATCTATTTATGGCTGTTACGTTCTTTGCTGTTGTTAATCAACACTCATGAAAACCTACTGTGGAAAACTTTTTTTTTGGAGTAATAGATAATATTTGTGTTTTGTAAGCTATACCCTTTCACCCTTTTCCACTTATCTAAACCTCACATCATGCCATTAAATCTGAATTATCATCCCAGTGATGTGGAGACGGCCTCCATGTCTGTCAGTCACACTGAGGGAGGAATGTCCTTCTTCATTTTCCACTATATTGAATTATATTCTATTTCATTTCAACCTCATATTACATTTGGAACAACTCCAAATCACAGTGTATTGGCTGCCTTATATTTATCCTTCACGCACTGATTTGTTGATGATGTACCAAAAATGTGCATTATCTACACTCGGCTGCTTCTGATTCCACTCCAAAGCTGCAGATGCTCCGTAACACGATGCCATGGTGTTGATAGATGTCATGCTGCGTCACACAGGGCTGATGGTTTGATCTGCACCAGATCTTTACAGCTATGAGTGAGGGGAGACCTACAGGGGGCATCTCTCCGGGGCAGGAAGGTTGACAGCTACATTTAGAGCATCACTCATTAACTGCTGGTGACTGCTAAATAAGCTTTTTAAAGTCAGACATGTGTGGAAGAGCTGAAAATTGTTCATTGTCTACCGCTTATCCGATCTATTCTCGGGTCACGGGGAGCCTGCGCCTATCTCAGGCGTCATTGGGCATGGCAGGATACACCCTGGACGGAGTGCCAGGCAGGTCCTATTTAAGTGAGTTCTTGATTGCGAACAGATGTGGCAGTAATCAGGCCTGGGTGTGGCTAGAGAAATTGAACTGTGTGATAAACCACAGTTAAGTTATGTTTTAACAGGGGCGGCAAACACTTTTTCACACAGGGCCATGTAGTTTTGGATTTTGTTTTCCCTTAATAATAAAAACCTTCATTTAAAAACTGCATGATGTGTTTACTTGTGTTATCTTTGACTAATATTTAAATGTGTTTGATTATCTGAAACATTAAAGTGTGACAAACATGCCAAAAAATAAGAAATCAGGAAGGGGGCCAACACTTTTACACCACTATACATTTCCAATTATTTAAAAAAATATTTTTATTACATGAGCTTGTGTAAGCAACATGATTATATATGGAAAAAAAGGATGTCAAGGTACATTTAAACTTGTTGCATAATCGAACACAGGTTATTAATTTGAAGAAAATTGTATCATATCATAGCAGATTCAGTTGTATTCATGGACAAATATTGAAATATTGAGATATTTATGGTCTTAAGAATGAAAATTATATCATGTGGAAGCCTGAAGTTTATACATATGAACATTCAGTCATTCATTCATTGTCCTCTGCTTATCCGATCTATTCTCGGGTCACGGGGAGCCTGTGCCTATCTCAGGCGTCATTGGGCATCAAGGCAGGATATACCCTGGACGGAGTGCCAACCCATCACAGGGCACACACACACACAATTTAGAGATGCCAATCAACCTTCAATGTGTGTCTTTGGACTGGGAGAGGAAACCCCCGAGGCACGGGGAGAACATGCAAACTCCACACACACACACACGGCAGAGGCGGAAATTGAACCCCCAACCCTGGAGGTGTGAGGCAAACGTGCTAACCACTAAGCCACCATGCCCCCACATATGAACATGTTAAAATAAACGAATTAGTTTTTTTTTTTTCATATGAATGTAATCATGTTCATATGTCATGTGAATAATAAATAAATGAATAAGTAAAAAAAAAAAAAATAAAATAAATAAATAAATAAATAAATAAATCACATGAAAAACGACAAGAAAAAAATCTTTCTAAAAAAAGGAAAATTTGAAAATATGTTATTACAAAAAAATCAAAAAATTAAAAATAAAAGAAAGTGAAAATAATTAAAATCTAAAAAGTCTGAAAATCACATGAAAAAATGAATAATTAAAAAATAATAATAATGTGAAAATGTGAAGCAACTACAAATCATCATTTCAATGGTGATACATATGACTTTTCTTGAAAGGTTTTTTGTTTTTGTTTTTATCCCCCACACCCAGACAGAAAAAATCACAGATTTCGATGATCAGTGGGCAGCCACAATGTCTTACAGGATAAACACAAACTGGTCATGAACAGCGTTAGTATGCTCTAAATCCCCCCATTGCCACTCTCCACTATTCCTAACATGTCAGTCTGAATTGCAGTGACGGGTTAAGATAAAGAGTTCAGCTCTGAGTGAAACCCTGCTACACTCATAAATCATTGTGAATGTCGATTTGGTTTACTATTAAATATAATTCTAAATGACTGTAGGTAAACTGCAAATGAATGACATTGTCAGTGTGAAGAATAAGGTATAAATATATATATATATATAAATAAGAGAATCTGTTATCTGTCTCTATTTGCTCTGACAGCACAGTCGTTTTTCTGCTGTTTTATGGTGGGCTCTGTCTGTCTTTACCTCTATATGTTTTCAGTGAAAAATAGCAGGTGTACCAGGTGGGAGAGCCATGCTAGATGTACATTTAAATCTTTTTAAGCCTTTCCTAACATTTGAAGAGAGATAATTTGACATATGTATTATAGGATATGGGTAATTATATGCATATACACCGACCAAGTATTACATTATGACCACCTGGCTAATAATTGTGTTGGTCCCTCTTTTGTTGCCAAAACAGCCAGTCATGCACTGTGTTTTCTGACACTTTCTCTAAGAACCAGCATTAACTTCTTCAGCAATTTGAGCAACAGTTGCTCGTCTGTTAGATCAAAGCCACTTTTCATAGATACTGACCACTGCAGACCGGGAACACTCACAAGAGCTGCAGTTTTGGAGATGCTCTGATCCAGTGGTCTAGCCATCACAATTTGGCCCTTCATCAAACTCGCTCAAATCCTTACGCTTGCCCATTATTCCTGCTTCTAACACATCAACTTTGAGGACAAAATGTTCACTTGCTGCCTAATATATCCCACCCACTAACAGGTGCCATGATGAGGAGATAATCAATGTTATTCACTTCACCTGGCACTGCTAATTAATCATGCTAATACTTTTTAAAGCATGTTAATCCTGATCGGTGTATTTGCCCTTTTTCATGGTCAAATTTTGGACTTTTGCATAAATCACCCAATAGTTGTAGTTGAAATTTTAGCATTTTAAAAATCTAGTTGCATCCAAAAGTCAAAAATATAAATAAATAAATAAAAGATTGCATTTACAGATTTCAATCAATTTCAAATAAAAGATGCAGCTCCTACCTCTACATTCACAGTCCAACCTACTTACAGAAAACAACAACATTGCTGCTAAATTTTAGAAGAATTATAAATTTACCTTTACATTTCTGGCATTTAGCATGCCCCCTTATCAAGAGTGACTTACAAAAGAGCTTTAAAGTCTCTATCAATTAATACAGCAACACTGGTTCAATAGGTCACAGACTTAGGATAGCATCAGCCTAAAAACTGTGTTGTGAGGATTTATTTTTAAATAGATATAAACTCTCAGAATTATCTTGGATACTTGGATGGAAGTCTGTAGGAAAGCTGAGTCAACTAGTTTTCTTGGACTGACATTAGCGCAAAGGCAAAGGTAGATCCATTTGAATTGGAGAACATTAAAAGTTCTATATCTTAACTCTACAGTTTTTTTTCACTGCAGATGTCTGCAGACAATCTACATAATGGCAAAAGAATTCTTTCTTTCTTGATTTTATCCAATCATATTCTATACCCCTTATACCAACCTGCTCACTGAGCAACACCTGAGACTGAGCAAAAATAGTTTTTTTTCTATGCTGTCTTAAAATAATAGCTTACAGTCCCCAGTGAGGATAGTTTTTAAGTTTTTTGGAGAAGGGAAACATGCCTCTAGCCCCCATGCTGCTGGTTAGCCAACCCAGGCTCTTGCCTAAGGGGAAGTGCTGGCTAGAGGGTGAGCTTTGGGGTGATCATTCAGCTCACAATCCTGTACCAAGGAAGCTGCACCACAAGGAACTCTGCTTAGCCATCTGTGAGGCAAGCTTCTGCTGTATCAGCGTATAAGTTTGCTAAAAAACTATAGTGCTCTGTTCAAGTGCCCAGACCCATCAGCATTCAGGTTCTCAGTCCCGTTATCTTTCATATTCCCAGACTCAGCAGTGGTGAAGTTCCAAGATCTGCCAACATTCAAATTCCCATACTCATGAACTTTCAAATTCCCAGACTGCCAGTGGTCAAATTCCAAGACCCACCATCATTCAAATTTCCTAACACACCAGTGGTCAAGTTCCAAGACCTGATATCATTCAAATTCCCATACTCATCAACTTTCAAATTCAAGACCCACCATTGGTCAAGTTCCCAGACCAACCATCATTCAAATTCCCGGACCCACCAGTGGTCAAGTTCCCAGATCCACCATCATTCAAATTCACAGACCCACTGGTGGTTAAGTTCCCAGACCCACCATCATCCAATTTCCCAAACTGACCACCATGCTGTTATCAGACACTTACAGAATACAAATTCCCAGTTCCTCTGGTCTACTTCACTCACTCTGCATGGTCCCTTTTCTTGAGATCCAGGTGAGTTCAAGCTACTATTTCCCAAGGCAAGTATACTTATACATTTTAACATTGGTCCGTCTTATCACAAACTTTGCTTTATGTTTCCTAGTCTGTTTTCAATGCTTCCAAATCCTCCAGTGGATACCATCAACTGCAGGCCTTTTATAAGTTATTTGATGTGCCTCCTTGCCCCTAGCCCCTATCACCCCTCGGGGACTTTCTCCATCTGATGCTTCTGTAGGGCCACTTCTGGTCAATTCATACTCCTGACCCCTTTTCCTCACCACTTCTAGAAAGCTTTGTAGTTACAGACACAAATCTAGATACCCTTCCAGATGATTCTGTCTATATCCACTATGGCCTCTGTCTATAGCAATTGACAAGCCTATGAATCAGATTTGTGTTGATTCTTGATTATTATATTGCTACTGTCACAACTTTTGTATCCATGTTGATGTTGTTGTTGTTCTTAGCTTGGGTTCTGTTGCTTGTTCTTTAAGCCTCTTCCTCTGACCCTAGGCCGGCGCAGTGGTGGCTCAAGTGGTTAAGGCTCTGGGATGTTAATTGGAGGATCGTGATTAAAGCTGCGACTGTTGGGCCCTTGATCAAGGCTCTTAACCCTCACTGCTCCAGGGGTGCTGTATCATGGCTGACCCTGTCCTCTGACCCCAATCCCCAAAGTTGGGGTATGTAGAATATAAGAATAATGTATGTAGAATGTAACAATAACCTTGTTGTAATGTATATGTGACAAATAAAGGCTTCTGTTCAATTTCCGGCATTTCTCTTTTTGTTTAAGGCATCAGGTTCTGTTCAGTCCGGTCCCACCACAGGCCTGGGTCCATCTCCTTATTGTCTTATCCATGCTAATTTCATTGTCTTCAATGAAATTGCCTTCAATGAAATTACTCCAGTTGCTGTTCAGTTTACTTTTATGGTCAAAGCTTCCTGTTTTATGAATCTTTATGCTATCTGTTGTTTTTATGCACCAATTCAGTCACATCTTCCTAATTTTGTTAACTTTCTTTGCTAATCATTCACCTTTGCTCCTTCCTTTCTTATTTGTCTTCCCTATAATTGCCTTTTTGTTATTGTTGTTTTTGGGGTTTTTCTGCCCTCAATCTTACATCGTCATAACACAAACAGATTACAATGCAACCCCAAGAGGAAACCTGCTGTTACTGCCTTCACACTCCTCCCCAAAACACTGTTTGGCTAAATTGGAAAGATAAAGCCATGGATGTGAACCATCCTGACCTTTTCTGCTCTAATTAAAATGGAGAGACACACAGGATCATTCTCATTAAGCACTTCACAAACCCTTCACTTAAGGTCTATCAGTGGCTCATTGGTGTGTGAAACTGTCCTCTCTAATCAGAGTTACAGCGGCCTCCTGGGTATTTTACAGCGTCGCCTGATGAAAAATAAACGCATGTGTGAAGCTCACCAACAGGGTGTTGGTGGTGGGGGTTATTCTATTAGCGAATAAGCTTTACGCAAATGTGGAAAATGTTGAGGGCAACAGTGTGTTTATAGGTTGTTATGTCGAGCAAGTATGAGCATATATAATAAGCAATATCCGCTCTGTAGAGTGGTCATCCAAGATAACTCAAGGATTATGGTTCCTTGGATAGTGTTTTTCCAAAAAAAAAAAGAAGAAAAGAAAAAAAAAAAATCTCAGTAGCTCAGATGAGCTAAATAAGATGTCGGGCTGTAAAGGGCAACAGTCTTCAAATGTCAAAAAATCCATTTGTAATAAAGCTGTCAGTTTCTACCTCATTGCAGGATTATGTCTGAATAATTTATTGAAGATAGACTATGGGGTCTGTTATGACACTAAGTGTTTGAGAAAAAAAAATCTAATATTTGCTTTACATTTAGGTTTCTTTAAGTGCTTTTATTCAATACATTAGCATGAATAGTATGAACCTCAAATCTACAACCATTATCAACAAAGTAACTAAAATGTATTAATTGGTATTATTTAAAAATAAATAAATAAATAAATAAATAAATAAATAAATAATACATAACATTCCTTGAATTAGTTTTAGTACTAGCTAATTAAATGGATTTATTACAAGCATCATTAATTATCTTTTAAACAAACATCAATTAAGTGTTCAGTAAGAAATAACACAGTGTTATGCTGTTATTAGAAAATAATCATCAGTAGGCTGCATGAAGCAAGTGTTTTCTCCTTATTATTCCACAGCAATTTTCCAAGAATTAATCTTTTACATTTATTAATAAAGAACATCATGATTTTTAACCGTCTTTAGTTATGATAAATGTTGTGGTACATCCGGGAAACAAGTTAGTTCCTGTTAGAATGTGTTATAGCAGCGATAAACAGCTGTTCCCTCAACAGCCTCTCTTTCTGTCTCGATTTTTGTAAGTAATTAGAAAAAGCCTGTCACTGGAGATTCCTTCCATCAAGGTCAAATTGAAGGAAACCTTAACACGTTGAAGTTTTTATGTCTTTTTAATATTTATTAATAATACTGTTACTAGGGGCATTGGTGGCTCAGTGGTAGGTTGCGCGCCTATCATGTAGAAGGCCCGGGTTCGATTCCCAGCCAATGCCTCAACCCCAGCCACTGGATGCGGTACCAGTCCCAAGCCCGGAAAAATGGGAGGGTTGCGTCAGGAAGGGCATCCGGCGTAAAACATTTGCCAAGTTGTTGTGCGGACCAGTTGGTCCGCTGTGGCGACCCCGAACAGGGAGCAGCCGAAAGCAATAATACTGTTACTCACCGTAATATAAACTGTGATTTTCATCAAAGTCAGAATAAACTTGCGAGCTGCTGTTCTAGACAGATTAATCGCCTTTTGACCAATCAGAATCAGAATCTCCTAATTTACCCCTGATGTTTTGGATTCTTCTTCTTCTAACATCTATACCCCACTTTTTGTTCTTTCAGTAGGTTTAAAAGCACACAGCATGACAGAAAGTGTATCATCATTAGCTCTTTTAACGGCTCTGTGTTCAGCATGGATTGTGCTTCATGCAAATGGCTTTGCCTAAAAGTCTCTGCCGAATGAATAAATATCAGTGTAAATGATCTCACCAGTAAAAAAAAAAAACTGCCTCAGCTCTTATGACCTACTGACATTTTATCTTTGAGGTTGTAGATGTTTGTAGTGAGACAACAGCTGCACAGTTTTAGGAGAGAAAGGAAGTTATTCAAGCCTCTGCTGCTCGGTAATTCCAGCATTATGAATGTGACATTTGAACTCGTATTGACTTGCAAAGTGGATCTTTGTGTCACGAGCTCGGGATCCGTCAGCCAGTTCAAATGCCTTATTATAAACCTTTTCAGGTGGATTTGCTGAATATACAAAAGTAAGGTGTTCATTTGCATATTACAGATATCTAAGAGTTTATTAGAGTTATAGATATGACATCGTCCTGGGAGGATTTTATAGGGGACGACGCATTTTCAGCAGATGCTATGAATTTGAAATAGCGCTGCTGAAAACATGTACTATATCTCTGCAGTTTTATGGCATTTTGTATCACTTTTATGTTCTATTTATCAGGTGAGGGATGCTGATGAGATTGAAATTAGGAAAAAATCACCAGTGGAAAGAATCTCTTCTGAGATAGCATTATGCTGAATTAGTACTATTGTGTGTGATTAGGTGTGGAAAACACTTAGCTAAGAGGGAAGAAACTAAAACGCTATAAATAAATAAACAAATAAATAAATAAATGTGAGATGTGGAACAATGGAATCATTACCAAAGGAAGGAGGCGGAGCAATGGATTCATCACCAGAAGAAGGAGGCGGAGCAATGGAATCATCACCAGAGCAAGCAGGTGGAGCAATGGATGCATCACCAGAGGAAGGATGTGGAGCAATGGAATCAATGGAATTATAATCAGAGGAAGAAGGTGGAGTGATGGATGCATCACCAGAAGAAGGAGCCGGAGCAATGGAATCGTCACCAAAGGAAGAAGGTGGAGCAATGGATGCATCACCAGAGGAAGGAGGCGGAGCAAGGGAATCATCAGCAGAAGAATGAGGCAGAGCAATAGAATCAGCACCACGGAAGGAGGTGGAGCAATGTAATCATCACCAGAAGAAGGAGGTGGAGCAATGGAATCATTACCAGAGGAAGGAGGCGGAGCAATGGATTCATCACCGTAAACAGGAGGCGGAGCAAACAAGAAATCAGTCAAGTAGAGATTACTCCGTCCTGCTTTGTGTGTTTCTAAATATATATGAATAACAATGTGAATGGAATATTTTGAGATTTCCAGTTACACTTAATGCATATATATTATCTACATAAACTAAAAGTTCACTCTTAGCAGAAAAATCAAGCCTGCCAATGCACATTTTTTTCCCATACTAAGCTCGACATTTGCACAGAATTGCAAGAGAGATTAATCGAGCTGTTTAGAGTTCAGTAATCCTGCTCACTGATGTGTTAATTGTGGTTCCCTGGAGGGTAATGTGGCATGTTCCTGTGGTTCTGCTCCTGCTATGTAGAGAAAAAGCTCTGAGAGAGAGAGAGAGAGAGAGAGAGAGAGAAAGAGAGAGAACCTCAGTCTCCTGTGTTACTGCACTGGGGTATTCATGCATATTGAACTGTATGGGGTATTCAGTACATCTGCACTCTATCCAAATCAGTGTGCATATCTGTATGGTGCAGATCACTGTGGGGTGCCATTTCTTCTTTTGAGATTGAAAAGTGGGTATTAAGCTCCATAATTGCCCCATATTGGTGTAACTGTATTCTTACTGAATGTCTTATTAAGATAGTACCAACGGTAGCTAATGGGGTTGGTGATGTCATGGAAAAACACAGTGTCCATAATACTACAGTAAAATATTGTTTCAAACCTAATGTTGAGTAGTGGAGAGTTATGTTATTGATGAAAATTATTTATCTATTTGTTTGTTTTTTTATTTATTTTATTGTTTATTTGTCTGTTTGCTGTTTGTTTGTTTACTTGTTTGTCTACTTACTTTTGTGTTTATTTGTTTACTTGTTTATAAAGAATATAAGGCAAGAATATGTATGTGTTTGTTTGTTTGCTTATTTCTTTCTTTCTTTATTTGTTATTTCTTTATCTATCTATCTATCTATCTATATTTCTGGCATTTAGCAGACGCCCTTATCCAGAGCGACTTACATTTTCATCTCATTTTTTTATACAACTGAGCATTTTTGGGGTTAAGGGCCTTGCTCAGGGGCCCAGTAGTTGCAGCTTGGTGGACCTGGGATTCGAACACACAACCTTCCGATTAGTAGTCCAATGCCTTAACCACTAAGCTACCACATCCCCATATTTTGTCTGTCTGTCTGTCTGTCTGTCTGTCTGTCTGTCTGTCTGTCTGTCTGTCTGTCTGTCTGTCTGTCTGTCTGTCTGTCTGTCTGTCTGTCTGTCTGTCTGTCTGTCTGTCTGTCTGTTTGGTGATTGATTAGTAATCTCAAAGGTATTTTTCCCCCATGATGACCTTGTTAAACACTGCCGTATTATTTCTCCCCTTTCTTATGATGTATACACAGTCTTTTTATTTTGACCCCTGATCCTGACGGCTCAATATTTCATCACACTGTTTATGTCCAGATGGATGGGAGGACAGTAAAATTGACTGGACCTGACAGTAGGTATACCTGCAAAACTCAGCGAGATCTATGGTGTATCTGAGCTTAACGATTTAAACATGGATTAAATGTTTAGAACTCATTACAAAGCTGTTTTAAGATGCTTGATATTTCTGTGAAAAACCAATTTTCAACATGATAAATGAAGCTGCAGCAACTATCAGGGCTGAAATAGACTCATGTTCTCTTTTTTATTAATATCACCAAATAATATCTCTAGGTTTAAAGCTGTTTTATGTTTTGAAGATTTAATAAACACAGAGTGTGAAAGAAGAAGTTAATAAGATAAGTCAAACAATTCAACTGTTTTTCATCCAAGTCTTATGTTATGTTATATTGTGTTGTGTTGTGTTGTGTTGTGTTGTGTTGTGTTATGTTATGGCTCAAAGATGCATCAGTGTTCCATGTTCAGGATTCGCCACAGAGAATCATCCGGTCCTCATATTTGATTTGACACAAGTTTTATGCCACTTAACCTTTCCCATTTTAACCAGGCTTGGGATTAGCACTGAGAAGCACTTAACCTCTCAGTGGCAAGGTTAGTTCCTGGCCAGGGGATCGAACCCAGGCCTCAGCAATTAGTGCGAAGGACCTTGCTTATGGAACACCAGGGGACATGAACCTTCTAACAGGAAAACGATCCAAAACATTCATTAAACTCCACCTTATATTACTACTTCAGGAAGCAGAACCGTTTGGAATTGTTCTTACAGTCACTTAACTCAAATATTATTGAAAATCTGTAGGTAGAGTGGAAACATGCAAGAATATCTCAGAATTCTAAACATTCCTCAAGGAAAAGTGGGTGAGAATTCATTGAGAATAGACTCTACAATGATGACTACACAAAAGTGTTTGCAAACTGTGAAATCTACCAACTACAGACTTAGTATGGTGTATAAGCTTTTGCACATGCTACCATATTATTCTCTTTTTTATTAAATGGATCAAATACAATGTAAACATTAATAAAATGTTAAAAAAAAATGTAGAAAAAAATATTGCCTATATTTCTGCAGCAGTTATTTTCAATCAATGATCTTGCTTCTAACACTTCCATTAATTATTTATATTTATTTTTATTTATTACTTATTTATGTTACTACAACATTTAAACCTACCTATATAGAGTTCATTTAAGTTTGTTTGAGCTGAGATTTGCTCTTCTAACCATTCAGCTGAGTCTAGGGAACAGACACGGAGTGATGAATGACATTGAGGGCAGATGTGTATCAGGTTAGAGCTATAAGACGTGTCGAGGAGGAGGAGGAGGAGGAGGAGGAGGAGGAGGAGGAGGAGAGAGAGAAGACTTTAAATAATTAGAATTTCTAATAGAAGCTCAAGGTCAGGAACGGCAGAGCGATCACTTTATCTAAAGCTGAACATTTTACTGTCTTTTCTTTTTTCAACTTTAGACCTTAAGTGCTTTATATATTGAAGCTAAGATTGAAAAGCACACAAAGGTTCAGGTACACTTTGCGAAATAATAGGTACTAGCTGTACTTTTCCTTGCTTGCTAGGGTGGTAACATCAAGGAGGAGGTTCCCAAATCAAATCATATGATCTGTCACATGACCTCATCCTAAATTTCAATTTAATTACAGTAGAATCTCGGCATACAAATACCCTCAATTAAGAATTTTCACCTTAAGAACTTTCTACATATGAACAAACCAAACCGGACAGAGCGCCGGCTAAGTTGCGCGTGTGTCTGGGAGCCGTTCAAAACTTGTTTGAGTCAGTGAAAAACCAAGCGAAGCCAAACGAATTGAGTTTACAAATTTTACTAATTGTTCTTCAGTCAGTGAAAGCTGTTGGGAAAGAGTCAACCCATGATACCAACGTTGCTTTCGGCATGTATTCAAAAGCTAGGTGATTTTTCGGGTGTTTTTTGTTGACAGATCGGTTGCGTGGGCGGTCTGTTCTATTTTTAGCCCAAGCTTGGTGGCACGACTTCCTGTGAGGACTCTTGACATGGAATGCTTGGCTTGGGTCAGTTCTTTGTAAGCAGCGGTACAGTTTACATACGCTTCGTATTGGGAATATTGGGAATATTTTTGGGTGGCTGGAACGGATTATCTGCATTTACATTATTTCTTATGGGACAATTTGTTCTGCAAAAATGATTTCCGCTTAAGAACTCGCCGAAATAAAATTCCTATGCCGATGTTCCACTGTAATCTATTCCCACTTAGCACACAGCACTGCAATAGTGACATTGCAGAGACGATTGTTTTTTTGGTCATGGTTTTCTGGTATTGACCCTGTCTCTTTTTTTTTTGCTTTCTGCCTAGCCTGGCCTAATTAAAACTGAAGGCTTGACACTTTTCCATGTCCCTGCCACTTCCCCATGTCCTTGTTTCCCTGATTTTGGTTTGTCCTGTTAGATTTGTCTGCTTCATTCAAATTAACTCTGCACTTGCTTCCAAACTCTGTTCATGCATGACTCAAACTGACTTCTGCCACTGAATAATTTTATTTATCAAGAAAATAGGCCTTTATAAAGGAAATGTTCAATAAATATGATCATATTTATTTATTTATTTATTTATTTATTTATTTATTTATTTATTTATCTCAGAAAATCATAGTTGAGCATAAATATTTAAATTTATTTATTCACCTGAAGTTGTTTTTGTAAAGTGTTTTACAAGTGGAACTGAATCCTAATCAAGCTCAGAGCTAAGCAGTAGAGGTGTAAAAATATTGAAATTAATTTAGTAATTTTGCCAAATGCCTCACAGTGACCTCTGGGCAAAATTTGGGCTTTGAACATTAACGTGGAACCTTAGAAAAGAACTGTTAGGAAAGAAAAAAGCTTTATCTAGCATTTTAAATGACTCTTCTGTTTGTTCCTGTTACGGGAGGTAGGCCCTGTGTTGGGCCACTAGGGGGGTTTCCAGCAGGGGTTATGTTATGTTGTGTCATGTGCTTTGTTTTAGCCCCGCCTTTTCCCATTGTTTCCCAATTGATGTGCACCTGTTCCCAATGTTGTGCGTAATTATGTTTTGTATTTATAGCGGCCTTCTGCCAGGGTTCAGGGCTGGTTGTCGTCTTTATTACGTCTTTATGTTTCGTGTTTTTGTGGCGTCATGTCTGCTGTCTCCGTGTGCTTTAAGTTTAATAAACCCCTGTCTGCTGTCTATCTCCGTGCTGGGTCTGTTTCTTCATGCTATGGATACTGGAAACGTGACAGTTCCTGTGAGGAAAACAGTCACTTAATGTAAGAATTTGTAGTTTTGTGTCTAAATTGACAACAAATAGTTTCAGTTTTTGAATAGAACATTAAAGAAGCCATAACTGTCTAAAGAACCCATAAGGAACTCTTTTCCCACTAGAATAGTGATATTGCCTCACGGGTCAACATAGACATATGGTGTGGATGGAATTTTCCCCACATCCAGCTGTTTCCCTCAGGTGTTCTGAGTTCCATCATCTTCCAAAAACACCCCAGATGATGGACTGGCAACTCAAAATGTCCGCTAAATGTGTAGGAGTTTGTAATCATGTGACTCTGCTTCCCTTTGAGTGTTCCAAGGACGTGCACCAGGATAAAGATGAATAAAATACTATGCTGAGCTACCAGAGAACCACTTGAGAGAACCATTTTCTCTTCATACCTTGCTTTCAGATAATTATTTTATAAAATTTCAAAACATCCACAGGAGTTTTGTCCCAGTCATCAGCTTGGAGTCACAAGGTTCTTCAAATCACAACCAGTTTTCATTATTAGATGATTACGAGATCATGAGGAGATGCTCTGAGCTCCAGCAGCCTGACTCATGACAAATTACTTCTACTGAAGAATAATCCATCGTCATCCATCAGCACGGGATTTACATTATTATACGCAAAGACCTAGCTAATTTTAATTCGCAAAAAATGTTTCGAGCTCTTGAGCAAACCTGAAGCAGATCCATTGATTGCATCCAGCACCAGTAGAGTAGAGTTTTTCTGCTGATTTGACTCCTTTTTTGGTTTGCATGCTTCATGCCATGGGCTGAGGTCATTTAATGAAATGAAAATGATTAAATCAGCCACTGCCTAATTTACAGATGCACTGGAGGAGATGATCAGGACGTTCTCAGAGCTCCATCAGGCTGATTTATCATCTAAATACAGGTCAGGAATTTAGATCCATAATAATCCATCTTTCAATTATTGGAATAATGCATTTCCTATGAAACAGTAAAATCTTTTTTACATGCATTTTTTCATTATTGGCTGGTGGAAAAGGCACTGCAGTCTAATTCATAAATAGAGATCTGTGCTGACGTCTTTGCTATTTCTTTTGGACAGAGAGAAAAAAAAAACACAAAAAAACGTACAGTGGAACCTCCGCATACAAATTTAATTTCTTCTGGAGGCGAGTTCTTAAGGCGAAAATTTGTATTGCGAAATGAATTGTCCCATAAGAAATAATGTAAATGCAGATAATCCGTTCCAGCCACCCAAAAATATTCCCAATATTCCCAATACGAAGTGTATGTAAATTGTATGGCTGCTTACAAAGAACTGACCCAAGCCAAGCATTCCATGTCAAGGGTCCTCACAGGAAGTCGTGCCACCAAGCTTGGGCTAAAAATAGAACAGACCACCCACGCCACCCGATCTATCAACAAAGAAATGCATGAAAAATCATGTAAGGTAACGTTGGTATCGTGGGTTGACTCTTTCGAAACAGCTTCCGCTGACTGAAAAAAGGTTCGTAAACTCATTTCAGTTGGCTTTGCTTGGCTTTCCACTGACGCAAACAAGTTTTGAACGGATCCTGGATGTATGTACAACTTAGCCGGCGTTCGTTTCGGTTCGGTTCGTTTGTATGGCGAAAATGCTCCGTATGCCGATGCAAATTTCTTCCAAAATTTCAATTCTTAAAGCGAAAATTCATAAGGGAGGGCATTCATATTTTTTTTCTTAATTCATAAACATCACCGTAGAATAAATACACAAATATCACTAAAAAGTCCTGAATTGTGGAGGATGTATTAGTGATTTTTATTATTTTTTTTAATGAAATTCTTAATCATTTCAGTTTGGTCCCCAAATACAAAAGCACTCTAAATATAAGATCTATTTAAACATCTATTTCCACCTGAATCTCTGCTCAAATGTGCAATCATCTACTTATTTAGCTAATTAGGTTCTCATTCAGTAAATATCAGCTGTGTTGCGGTGCATTTTGATGAATATATTATGGTAAGGTAAATGTTAAATGTTTATCTGCTTTCCAAGAAATACTCGCATAAATAAAAAGCGCCGCATTGAGCAGATTAACCGAAAACACAGTTTAGCCGTTGCGATGCTTGTTTTAGGATCTGATTTTAATTAGATTATTTTCCTTTCTTTTTTTTTTTATAAATACTGATTAATAATGTATAAAGCCAACTGCTTAGGAAATTCCCCAAATCAATGAGCCTATTAATTCAACACCAGTACATCTTTTGAAGCTTTTGCTTCAAAAAATCCAAACAGTACATCTGAACAACACACAGGTTTTTATTGAAAGTGTTTTACAAGTGGGACCGAATCCTAATCAAGCTCAGAGCTAAGCAGTAGAGGTGTAAAGATTTTGAAATTAATTCAATAATTTTGCCAAGTGCCCCACAGTGACCTCTGGGCAAATTTGGGCTTTGAACTCACAATCATTAACATAAAACCTTAACCACACTGTTTGTAAAGAAAAAGGCTTTATCAAGCACTTTAAATGACTCTTCAGTTTATTCCTCTGAGGAAAACAGTAGGATTTTATGTAGAAATCTGTAGTTATTTGTCTAAATTTTCATATAGAGCATTAAAATGAGTCATAATTAGCTAAAGAACCCATAAGGAACTCTTTTCCCACAAGAATAGTGATGTGTCCTCAGAGATCCACTTAGACACATGGTGTGGAGGGAATTTTCTCCACATCCACCTGTTTTCCTCAAGAAACATTCCAGATGCTGGACAGGCAACTCAAAATGTCCCGTAGGTGTGAATATATGGCTCTGGTTGGACTCAAAGCCAACTACTTTGGAAATTCCCCAAGTAAATGAGCTATTGCTTCAAAAATAGCTGAACAGTACATCTGTACACCAAGAGTACATCACTCAGGGGTTGTGTTGTTATAGGATAATAATCGGTGGCAAGGTAGTTTGATGAAACGGAGCTCCTGAAATTTATTATTTTTCTAGAACATTCTTTCTCTTCTCTGATATTTCCCTCTTCATTTTTGGAAAATTTTACAAAGCACAGTGACTGTTCCAATGCGCTGATGTCACATCCGGGCGCCCCCGCCCTATGCGGGGCTCGAACCCGGACCTCCGTGGTTGACGATTGCCCCATGTATTGTGTAAATAAACACAATACATGTGGAAAACTAACCTAAACATGAGACATGATACTAATAAAACAAAACCTGACAAACAAAGAAACCTAGAACATGAAACAATTACCGACAAAGACAGATGCAAAAGGATACCTATTTATTAGGGCTAATTGGATACAGGTGACACAATCAGGAATGAGAACAATGGGCAGGGAAACACACAAACAAGCAGGCTTCCAAGATTCACCTGCCAGTGCCCTCTCCAGGCCTGGCAGGGAACTGTCCAGCTGTTCCTGACAGCTGACACTGAAGACTCCTTCCATAATCTACTGTATTGAACTGTTACAGTAGAAATATTAAATCACTGCTATAAACGTGTGATTTGTAGCTGCATTCCTGTCAGAGCTGCTGTTAGAGAAAATAAATAAAGAAAGAAAAAAATAAAACATCTTCAAAATGTTTTTTTTTCTTCAGTTTTTCATACCGTCCTAAATCAAGACTACAGCACTGAAACCTCTCCGAATTTCCGCTAACGGCCATGACCTTGATACAGGACAGCGGGAGGTCCGTATCACCCTGCGGGCTGGAGCGTTAATTACATTTTCAACTCATTAAACAACACCGATGTTTATCAAGTGGCCAAGGAGAATAAACAGCAGTTAATTGACCGACATCCAGACCGCTTTTGGCTTCCTGCTGCTAGAGGAGGACGAGTTTATAAATCAACATGGTTGCCGTTCTTGCTGTCAGTCAGCGTTAGGTCATTACAGGTCATTAGGTTTCATCTAGCATCTGCACTGAGGAGTTGGATTCCCCAGATAAAAGTTATTAAGAAAATAAATAAATGGAATGATATTTAGGAAAAAAAAGAGTTAATAGAAGGAGTATCATGACCATATTATAAATACTTGTTAGCTTGTGACGTTAGGTCAATTTGAACACCTTTTAGTTCTAATGCACAGAAAATGTCTAAAAGTAAATAGCTGTAATAATTGACCGTTAAAGATTAAAAAATATTCTAAAAATATCAGTTGCTGGATTTTTTTTTTTATTCTATTATTAAAAGAGCCAGGTGAACTGATTACTTGTATATTAAAGCTAAAAGCCCATGGTCTCTTAGGACAAAAATAAGATGTGTAGTTGTGCTGAACTCTGCTGAGGTCACTTTGGTTTTACAGAAAACTGATGGTACGCGATCCGAATGTAATTAAGCTGAAGAGCAACAAAAAAGGCAGCATGCAGCAAAATGTCTACCATAAAAAAGCAGGAAGTGATTCAAAAAGAAATTCTGCATGAGTTTACAGTTATTGCGATTTGATGCAGTGTCTGGATGCAGCCATCCCTCTGTCGGATGACACACACACACACACACACACACACAAACTCTAGGGGTGAACGAACTGAGACGTAGGACTCACTGAGAGATAGTCAGAGTCTAATAGAGCTCTCGGAGGAGGAGACGAGCGCTCTATCTCTTCCCCACAGCCGTCTTCTATCCTCCACTCAGATGAGTCTCATTAGTGCACAGCTGAGATATTATTCACTCTCCAGATTAGGGAACACGCTGTTCACACAATAAAGTAGCACAAATATGCCTGTTTGCTGCCCTCAGCCATTAAAACAAAAGCCAGTGTTAAACAAACGAGAAGCTGCACACTACACATGAGACTTACAGCTCTTTCTAATGGATCTACAGATGAGTACAATCCAGATGTGAGATATTGACCTGTCCAGCAGGTCCTGGGTCTGCTCTGCGGTCTTGGTCCAGGGGGATGTGCTGGATATAGCTTCAACAAGGGGGTATATGCTTAAGGTAAAGTTCCTGAACCAACTCAGCTGCTTTCTGTCTGTAATCCCAGGAGATCTCGGATGTGTTCCTGCTTCTGATTTCCCGGGAAAGGCTCTTGATCCCATCATCATAGGGATAAAGTGCTAAATCTTTATTGGAGTTTAAATTTAATAATTAATAAAAGATCAGAAATCTGTATCCAGTGTTTAAATTCCAATGTAAAACATTTAGCAGCAGAATTTTTTTTTTTATTATTTATTTTTATTTCATACTATTTATTGATTATACATATACATATATAACATAAAATCTAAACATTTTTTATATTTATTTATTGATTTTGTATATATATAATTTTTTTTTTTCTGAAAATGTGGCAGAATTACAAGATTTTCTGTTGGTTTCTACACCAAACAAATAAACAAACATAAAATAAATTAAAATAAATCAGACACATTTATTTATTTATTTGTTTTTTGTTTGTTTGTTTGTTTATGTACAATCCAGGATGAAGCATGTGAAGTGCCAAATGTACATCTATTTATTATTAATTAATTAATTAATTTATTTATTTGTTTTTGTTTGTTTGTTTGTTTATTTATGTATTTATTTATTTATTTATTTATTTATATATTTATTTATTTGATCAATGAAATGATCTCAGAGCAGGAAAACATCCAGTATTCTCCTCCGGTTTGGCTTAACAATGTCTTCTGCATCTCTGCCTTTCTAGGAAGCCTGTAAAAGGAAATAAAGACGCAGTAGATGAAGCATAACAGATCCTAAAATTAGTCACTTTTGCTCGTTTAAAAAAATTTGAAAGATATTATAGTCAGGAACATTTTCCCAAAGGGGTGTTTTTATTACTGAGCGTTGTGTTTTGTTGTGTTCTGTTGTGTGTGCACTCTCTCCACGTCACTGCCTTTTGTAGAGCGAGGAGCTTCCCCTGGAGTTTAATTTGTTAAAATGGCAATTAAGGAATACAATAGATCTCATCAAGGACACGCAGTATCACGCTGAAACATGAAGTGGCGTGTTGCATATTCGCTCACTGTTCCCCAGTGGGCAGACGCCTATTTTAGGATCCGAACCGCAGCAGTCGGGTCGCCGGGGTACAATGAACACCAGCAGAATTAAAGCTGATGTAGTTGAACACCACAGCAGCTCTGTCAGAGTTCAGCAGCAGCTCCGTCACACTCCTTTCTAATGAACTGATTTCCCATTTCCACCACTAATTTACTCTTTAGAATGCTGTTGGGTTTGTTTAGTTCAGGAGGCAGAATGAAATGTTTTGCTCCACTTTGGGTAAGAAAAATCTGTGAGGGTATAACAGACATAGAACCTGAAGATCTCCAGCGGTTAGCATGCAAACTGTTCATGCTAATCTGATACACATGACAATATGATTGAAATTATTCAAACATCTAAATCATAAAAAAATTGTGTTTCATGTAAATGAAAGTAAACAATTGCTTGTGTTACTATATTGTTAATTAAATGGCAACACACACACACACACACACACACACACACACAGAGTTAAATATTAAAGTAGCCCTGCACCTAAGCTTATAATATACTGAATACAACACTGTTGAGTTTTTGGTTTTATTGAATTATTTAGTCATTTTTATTTATTTATAATTGTAAAAATTGTATTTATTGTTTGTTCATTAATAAAAATATGCCCGTAACTATTATTATTAAATACATGATGATGAAATATATGTTGTGCTCATTGAAAGTTGAGATTTTTTAAAAATAAATAATTGTATATTTTTTAGAAATAAATTCAGCAAATTTATTTTATTTTATTTTATTTTATTTTTTTTATTTTTATTTAAAATTATAAATTTTAGATTTTCTGTGTTTTCTTACAAAATGTTAATGTAATTTTAAAAATGGACAGTGTTTGTTTTATTTTCTTTATTTTTAATTTATTTCATGTAATGTTATTTATTAAATTGTTGTTTCTTTTTTTTCTTTTTCTTTTTTTATTTTATCCAATATTTAAAGTCCAGAAGACCGGATCCTTTGGCAATAAAATAGATTTTTTTAAATCTAAATAAATAAATCTTAAATTTTAATAAAATAAATAAAATAAATAAAATAATTTTAATAAAATAATTTAAATAAATAAAATAAATGGTGTCTCAAGAGTTTTTCTGCAGTGAAAAAATAAAATATAACATAAAAAAGCAGACAGCCCAACATTTTATATATATTTACATTTACGGCATTTGGCAGACGCTCTTATCCAGAGCGACGTATAAAAGTGCTTTAGTTCTCAGTCAATGAATACATTAACACTGGTTCAATAGGACACAAACTTGGGATACCATTAGCCTAAACTGAGTTGGATTTTTTTTTTTTTTTTTTAAACTTTGCAACATAATACATAAACAGGGAAAAATAAGAGCTAGTTTAAGTACTTCAGGAAGAGGTAAGTCTTCAGTTGCCGTTTGAAGACGGTCAGAGACTCGGCCGTACGGATACCTAGGGGAAGTTCGTTCCACCACCTCGGTGCCAGAACAGAGAAGAGTCTAGATGTATACCTAACTTTTTCCCTGAGAGATGGTGGGACCAGTCGAGCAGTGCTAGTGGATCTGAGTGAGCGAGGTGCAGTGCGAGGAGTGATGAGAGCTTTGAGGTAAGATGGCGCTGGTCCATTCTTGGCTTTGTAGGCAAGCATTAGTGTTTTGAATATGATGTGTGCAGCTACCGGAAGCCAGTGGAGGGAATGCAGCAATGGGGTGGTGTGGGTAAAATTTTAGGCAGGTTGAAAACAAGTCGTGCAGCTGCATTTTGGATCATTTGCAGTGGGTGAATTGCGTTCAGAGGTAGACCTGCCAGAAGAGAGTTGCAGTAGTACAATCTCGAAATGACCAGAGACTGAACAAGCACCTGAGCAGCCTGTGTGGATAGAAATGGCCAAATCCTTCTGATGTTGTACAGAAGAAACCGACATGAGCGTGTCACATTAGTGGCATGGGAGGAAAAGGATAGTTGATTGTCCATGGTTACCCCAAGGTTGCGAGCAGTGGCTGAAGGGGAAATCATGGAGTTGTTCAGAGATATCGTAAGTTCTTGGGCTGGGGCTGGATCACCTGGGATGACCAGCAGCTCAGTTTTGCTGGGATTGAGTTTCAGCTGATGAGCAGTCATCCAAGATGAAATGTCCACCAGACACGCTGAGATCCGAGCAGAAGCCGTGTATCTGAGGTATCTGAGGGAGGGAAGGAAAAGATAAGTTGGGTGTCATCGGCAAAGCAGTGGTATGAAAATCCATGTGAGGATATAACTTTGCCAAGAGAGTGAGTATAGAGGGAGAAAAGGAGAGGACCAAACACTGAGCCTTGTGGGACTTGTGGGAATTTTTGAAGGGAATGAGAGAAGTGATACCGGTCTGTAGTTGCTGATGTCTAAGGGATCCAGAGCAGGTGTCTTCAGGATGGGGATGACCCTGGCTTTCTTAAAGACAGTTGGAACATGACCAGATGTTAAGGATCCATTGATGACTGTGGTGATGAAGGCTAGGAGGTCAGGTGAGATTGTCTGGAGCATAGCTGAAGGGATTGGATCCAGTGGGCAGGTGGTAGGATTGCAGGACCAAGTAATTTGCAAAACCTCTTCTGCCACTACAGTTGAGAGTTGCGTCAGTGAAAGAGTAGTGGAGTGCTGACTGTGTGATGTAGATGAAGTTGGGCGAGACGTGAAGGTCTGGCAGATCCACTCAATCTTCTCTGTGTAAAAAGTGGCGAAATCTTTTGGCGGTCAGGGAGGATGGAGAAGGTGGAGCCAGAGGGTTGAGTAATGATGACAAGATGTTGTGGAGCTTTCGGGGATCTTGTGCAGAAGTTTCAAGCTTTTCCTTGTAGAAGGAAGGGCTTGGCAGAAGTCCCGTCCAAGGAGAATTTGGACAGGAGCATACAATAAGAGATGAGGTCTGTGTCAAGTTTAGATTTCTTCCACTTCCTCGCTGCTGATCGTAGTTCTCTCCGATTGTTGAGAAGCATGTCTGACAGCCAAGGTGTCACGCCCCGCCCGAGATCTGGCCACGGGAGGGAGCCCTCGCCCGTCTTTTGAAGCGCTTCCGTGTTGCCGCTTGGGCATAAATACGGAGTGCACTTCCGGTTCGGTGCAAAGTATCTTCACATGTTGAGTTACCAAGCGTTTGCCTCGTGCGTTATTATTGACTTTTGTGTATTACCTGGACTGTTGCTCGTTCTCGCTTTTTGCCTCATCTGTGATATCCCCGTTTCCGTTTTTTTCTGACTCTGGACTGTTTGCTGACTTCCCTGTTTTCTCTGCTCTTTGGATTATTCTGCCTGTTGTTTTGCTCACACGGTTACGAACTCTCTGCCTGCCCTCGACTACGATTCTCTCCTCCACCCCCCTCTCCAGCCCTGCGCATGGATCCGGCTGCTACCGCCTCCGGTGGACCGACGTTACACAAGGAGCAGTAGAAGAATTCTTCTTGCGTATTGTGGACAAAGGGCAGAGAAGGTCCATGGTTGAGGAAAGAGCGGAGAGCAAAGTGTCAGTAGCTGAGTTAGTAGTAGTAGCTGAAGGGAGGGAAAGGAGTCATGGTCAGGAAGAGATGAAAGGTGTGGTGATGATAGAGTGGAGGTTTCGGCGGGTGAGAGAGAGGTGCTGGGAGTTATGTTTAGGCAGGATAGGGAGAGTGATAGTGAAGGATACCAGGTGATGATCGGAGATATGAAGTGGGGTAGCAGTCATGTCTGTAGCTGGGGAAGGATGAGTGAAGACTAGATCCAGGACGTTTCCTTCCTTGTGTGTGGGAGGGCAGCTGTTGAAAGACAAGGAGAATGAATTCAGAAGAGCCAGAAGGCCAGAAGAGTGAAGCTTGTCAGATGGCAGGTTGAAATCTCCAAGAACTGTCAGAGGGGTGCTGTCAGAAGGGAAGACACTGAGGAGTGTGTCCATTTCTTCCAAGAAGTCTCTTGAAGAGGTTTATTGGAGAGGTAACTGAAACTGCATGGAATTCAAAAGAAGAGATGGTTAGATGAGACAAGGGGAGAGGTGAGGAACACCATCTCCGTGACAACAGCAGACCTGTACCACCACCCCTGCCTGATTCTCGTGGTGAGTGAGAGAAAGTATAGGGAGAGGATAGAGCAGCCGGTGTAGTAGTGTTCTGTGGTGATATCCAGGTCTCAGTTAGTGCCAGAAAATCAAAGGAATAGTGGGAGGCTAAAGCTGAGATGAAGTCAGCCTTCCTTACAGCAGATTGCCAGTTCCAGAGCCCACCTACCACCACTGTTTGAGATGGAGACAACAGGGGAGGGTAGATGAGGTTGCTGGAAACATGACCTCTGCTTCGTGGATGAGAATGCCTGCGTCTGTAAGAGGTGACAACAGAAATAGGTTTGAGACCTATATACTTACTATTTAAGTAATTAACAGGTATTGACGAGGCAATCTGCAAACACAAGTGTCTGTAGCAGAGAACCTTCAATATAAATTAGTTAGCCCTGCCCACAATTCACACTTTAAGGGAGACCAAAACTATTCTTGATTAATCATCCGAGACAGCTAAGAAGCAAGGATCAACAAGCTATACAATAACAGTTCAAATAACAACTCTAGAACCAACCAAGTTAAACAAATAGTACACAAAAGTCAGAATCCTACCTTACCAGATGGGAACAGATTCAAATGAAGAGTTAAAGCGCACATATATATATATGTATATATATATATATGTATATATATATAACGTGATCCAGAAAAAATTCACACTTGATTGAGGATAGATGGAGGTTTGGTTGTGAAAGCTCTAATCGCTCCAGTCTATTTTTGCATCACTTCGTAAACAGAAGGACTACAAGCGCAGCATTTTCAATAATTGGATTATTACCACAGCAGGAGAGTCAAGCGTGAGAAGCATTCTGTGGGTTTCTGAAAGGCTTTTTTTTAAGAAGGGTGTTGTGTTTGTGGGTAAACAGATAAGTGCATGACCGAGGAGATATTTCACATTGTATCTGAGGTGCAGAGTGTTGGGGTGTAAACAAGCCTATAAATGGACTGCTTTTTTTAAACTGTTCATGTAAACATGTTCATTTATTCTTCGTACCTAAACAAAACTGAGAAGAGAAGATACTGACTTTATTTGATTTGACAGACAGATATGGTTTAGAAAATGTGAAAGAGAAATAATAATAATAATAATAATATTATTATTATGTAGTAGTAGTAGTAGTAGTAGTAGTAGTAGTAGTAGTAATAATAATAATAATAATAATAATAATAATAATAATAATAATAATAATAATAATATTGCTCTTTCTCTCTCTTTAATGCATTATTATTATTATTATTATTATTATTATTATAGAAAGTTATAGAAAGAGCAAGGGAGAGCATAGGCTTCTGCTGGAGAATATAAAAGATTAAGCCATGTAAACGACATTTGTCTGCACATGTATTTCCTCTCGGATCTTATTAAACAGGAAATGTCTGCCATTATTAGCTACGTTTTCATACACTCGCCTCTTAATCACCGTTTTGTGATCAGTATAAATGTCAGAGACGTCCTACAGGATGAGTCGCGTGTGAATGAATGTGTGAGAGAGAGAGAGAGAGAGAGAGAGAGAGAGAGAAAGAAAGAGAGACGGATGTTAACAGTAAGAGCTAGCTCATGAACAGAGTTCTAGTGGCTCTCAATCCCTGATTCTCAACCTCCAGTTAGTGATGTAAGCTCTCTGACACATCTGATGGCCCTTGTCAGGTTCTTGTGAAGCATCTCTTGAGCTGTGTTAATGCTGGAAAACACTTCAGGGTTTGTAAGAAAGTGCTCTGTTTGGTGGCTAGCGATGGTGGTTTCATCAACCAGATAGTGTTTTCACAGTTTATAGCAACAGGAAGTGAGCACAGTTTACACATTCATCAATTCATTGTCTACCGCTTATCCGATCTATTCTCGGGTCACGGGGAGCCTGTGCCTATCTCAGGCGTCATTGGGCATCAAGACAGGAAACACGCTGGGAGGAGTGCCAACCCATCGCACGGCGCACACACACTCTCATTCACTCACACAATCACACACTACGGACAATTTAAAGATGCCAATCAACCTACAATGCATGTGTTTGGACCGGGGGAGAAAACCAGAGTACCCGGAGAAAACCCCCAAGGCACGGGGAGAACATGAAAACTCGTTTGAAACTATTCATGAGTTTTTAGTGGCTTGTGCGTGATCAGTAAAGCCATTTTTTTTACTGCATAAAAAACCCAGCTCCATGAGCTCCATGTGTAGTGCTCGCAGAAACCAGGATTTACCGAGTGGAAACATTGTCTTTGTTGGTAAGATTGCTTTAACGTCTTTAAAATGTACTGCTAAGTTATGTAACAGAGTCACTGTGTATGTAAATTTCAGCAGATGCAGGTGGCATCGCGTGACAACGAGTGGGCCTAGGGGTTAATGCTAACAGATTGGGTATATAAGTGTTTTGAATCATGATTACTATTTCAATACTGTATTTATGAAATCATTTATGTATTCATGTTATTGATGTATATTTTTGATAACTCATGGTCAGCATCTATAATGAACTCAGAAACTACACTGACCTAATAGTTCCTCATGAGCCCTTGGTTGCTGTTGGAGAAATGAGATTATTTACATTTACATTATTTCCTGTCCAGTGTCACTGAAATGAGGATGAGGTTCCCTTCTGAGCCTGGTTCCTCGCAAGGTTTCTTCCTCATATCATCTCAGGGAGTTTTTTCCTCACCACCCTCACCTCAGGCTTCTCATTAGGGATAAAATAGTTACTTAACTTTAAACTTTAGAATTTTATTTTCTCAAATATTTTTATACTTCTGTAAAGCTGCTTGTTAAAAGCTCTATACAAATAAACTGAATTAAACATGTAGAGAGTAAGTAAAGTCGCTTTGCTAATATCTTCTTCTTCTTTCGGCTTTTCCCTTCAGGGGTCGCCACAGCGAATCATCTCTCTCCACCTATCCCTATCTTCTGCATCCTCAACCCTTACACCCACTAGCTTCATATCCTCATTTATTACATCCATATACCTCCTCTTTGGCCTTCCTCTTTGCCTCCTGCCTGGCAGCCCCATGTCCAACATTCTCCTACCAATATACTCACTGTCCCTCCTCTGAACATGTCCAAACCATCTTAATCTGGCCTCCCTAACTTTGTCCCCCAAACGTCCAACATGAGCTGTCCCTCTGATGTACTCATTCCTAATCCTGTCCAATCTTGTCACTCCCAAAGAGAACCTCAACATCTTCAGCTCTGCTACCTCGAGCTCTGACTCCTGTCTCTTCCTCAGTGACACTGTCTCTAAACCATACAGCATGGCCGGTCTCACCACTGTCCTGTACACCTTCCCCTTGATTCTCGCTGATATTTTCTGATCACACAGAACTCCCGACACCTTTCTCCACCCATTCCAACCTGCCTGCACTCGCTTCTTTACCTCTTTCCCACACTCTCCATTACTCTGGACTGTTGACCCCAAGTACTTAAACTCCTGTACCTTCTTCACCTCTTCACCCTGTAACCTTACTGTTCCACTTCCCTCTCTTTCATTCACACACATGTACTCAGTCTTACTACGACTGACCTTCATTCCTCTTCTCTCCAGTGCAAACCTCCACCTCTCCAGGTTTTCCTCCACCTGCTCCCTGCTCTCACTACAGATCACAATGTCATCTGCAAACATCATTGTCCAAGGAGACTCCTGTCTGACCTCCTCTGACAACTGGTCCATCACTATAGCAAACAGGAAGGGGCTCAGAGCCGATCCCTGATGCAGTCCCACCTCCACATTGAACTCCTCTGTCTGACCTACAGCACACCTCACCACTGTCCTGCTCCTCTCATACATGTCCTGCACCACTCTGACATACTTCTCCGCCACTCCTGACTTCCTCATACAGTACCACAGCTCTTCTCTTGGCACCCTGTCATATGCTTTCTCCAAGTCTACAAACACACAGTGCAACTCCTTCTGACCATCCCTATACTTCTCCATCAAAATCCTCAGAGCAAAAATTGCATCCGTTGTGCTCTTTCTGGGCATGAAGCCATACTGCTGCTCACAAATTTCCACTACCTTCCTTAACCTAGCTTCCACTACTCTTTCCCATACCTTCATTGTATGGCTCATCAACTTTATCCCCCTATAGTTACTGCAACTCTGCACGTCACCCTTATTCTTAAAGATCGGCACTAACACACTTCTTCTCCATTCCTCAGGCATCCTCTCACTCTCTAAAACCCTGTTGAACAAATTAGCTAAAAATTCCACTGCTGCCTCTCCCAGACACTTCCAGACCTCCACCGGAATGTCATCAGGACCAACTGCCTTCCCACTTTTCATCCTCTTCAAAGCCTTCCTGACTTCATCCTTTCTAATCTTATCTACTTTCTGTTCCACAGAGTTCACCCCTTCTACTCTTTTTTCCCTCTCATTTTCCTCATTCATCAGCTCCTCAAAGTATTCCTTCCATCTCCTCTGTACACTCTCCTCACTTGTGAGCACCCTTCCATCTCTATCCTTAATAACTCTAACTTGCTGCACATCCTTCCCATCTCGATCCCTCTGCCTAGCTAACCTGTACAAGTCCTTCTCTCCTTCTCTAGTGTCTAACCTAGTGTACAACTCTTCATATGCCTTCTGCTTGGCCTTAGACACCTCCCTCTTCACTCTGCGCTGTAACTCCTTGTATTCCTGTCTATTCTCTTCAGTCCTGTCCATGTCCCACTTCTTCTTGGCTAACCTCTTCCTCTGGATACTATCCTGAACTTCCTCATTCCACCACCAAGTCTCCTTATCTTCTTTCCTCCTTCGAGATGACACACCCAGCACCTTTCTCCCTGTCTCCCTGATCACTTCTGCTGTAGTTTCCCAGTCATCTGGCAGCACTACCTGACCACCCAGAGCCTGCCTCAACTTCTGTCTAAATTCCTCACAACATTCCTCCTTTTTCAGCTTCCACCACTTGGTTTTCTTCTCTGTCTTTGACCTCTTCGTCTTACAGACCATCAAAGTCATCCTACACACCACCATCCTATGCTGTCTGGCTACACTCTCTCCCACTACCACTTTACAGTCACTAATCTCTTTCAGATTGCCTCTTCTACATAGAATGTAGTCTACCTGTGTTCTCCTACCTCCACTCTTGTAAGTCACTCTATGCTCCTCCCTCTTCTGAAAATAAGTGTTAACCACACCCATGTCCATCCTCTTAGCAAAGTCCACTACCATCTGTCCTTCAAGGTTCCTTTCCTTAACTCCAAACTTGCCCATCACCTCCTCATCACCTGTGTTCCCCTCGCCAACATGTCCATTAAAATCCGCTCCTATCACCACTCTCTCACCCGTGGGAATACTCTCCATCACCTCATCTAATTCACTCCAGAATCTCTCTTTCTCCTCTAACTCACAACCTACCTGTGGGGCATAACCACTAACAACATTCAACATCACCCCTTCAAACTCTAACTTCAGACTCATCACCCTGTCTGACACTCTCTTCACCTCCAGGACATTCCTCACAAACTCCTCCTTCAGGACCACACCTACCCCATTTCTCTTACTATCCACACCATAATAAAACAGCTTGAATCCTGCTCCTATACTACGAGCCTTGCTACCCTTCCACCTGGTCTCCTGTACACACAGTATATCCACCTTCCTTCTCTCCATCACATCAGCCAGCTCTCTACCTTTCCCTGTCATAGTACCAACATTTAGAGTTCCTATTCTCAGTCCTACACTCTTACCTTTCCTCTTCTCTCTCTGTCTGTGCACTCTCCTCCCTCCTCTACTTCTTCGACCAACAGTAGCCCAATTTCCACCGGCGCCCTGTAGGTCAACGGCGCCGATGGCGGTCGTTGTTAACCCGGGCCTCGACCGATCCGGTATGAAATTCGTACTGACAATTCGCATGGTTAAATTTGGCAATGTTTTACGCCGGATGCCCTTCCTGACGCAACCCTCTCTATTTATCCGGGTTTGGGGACCGGCACAGAAGTCACTGGACTGTGACCCCCATGGCTAGATTGTCGCTTTGCTAATATGCTTTTTATATTCTTTGTACCTTAGCCACTGCTGTATTCCAGATGTTGCTTTATTTTTATTTCCATTTTGAGTAATTTGTTTTAAACTGTAGGCCCCACTATATATATATATAGAGAGAAAGACACACACACACACACATACAGTGGGGCAAAAAAGTATTTAGTCAGCCATCAATTGTGCAAGTTCTCCCCCTTAAAAAGATGAGAGAGGCCTGTAATTTTCATCATAGGTACACTTCAACTATGAGAGACAGAATGAGAAAAAAAAATCCAGAAAATCACAGTCTGATTTTTAAAGAATTTATTTGCAAATTATGGTGGAAAATAAGTATTTGGTCACCCACAAAAAAGCAAGATTTCTGGCTCTCACAGACCTGTAACTTCTTCTTTAAGAGGCTCCTCGTCCTCCATTCGTTACCTGTATTAATGGCACCTGTTTGAACTCGTTATCAGTATAAAAGACACCTGTCCACAACCTCAAACAGTCAGACTCCAAACTCCACTATGGCCAAGACCAAAGAGCTGTCAAAGGACACCAGAAACAAAATTGTAGACCTGCACCAGGCTGGGAAGACTGAATCTGCAATAGGTAAGCAGCTTGGTGTGAAGAAATCAAATGTGGGAGCAATTATTAGAAAATGGAAGACATACAAGACCACTGATAATCTCCCTCGATCTGGGGCTCCACGGAAGATCTCACCCCGTGGGGTCAAAATGATCACAAGAACGGTGAGCAAAAATCCCAGAACCACACGGGGAGACCTAGTGAATGACCTGCAGGAGAGCTGGGACCAAAGTAACAAAGGCTACCATCAGTAACACACTACGCCGCCAGGGACTCAAATCCTGCAGTGCCAGACGTGTCCCCCTGCTTAAGCCAGTACATGTCCGGGCCCGTCTGAAGTTTGCTAGAGAGCATTTGGATGATCCAGAAGAGGATTGGGAGAATGTCATATGGTCAGATGAAACCAAAATAGAACTTTTTGGTAAAAACTCAACTTGTCGTGTTTGGAGGAGAAAGAATGCTGAGTTGCATCCAAAGAACACCATACCTACTGTGAAGCGTGGGGGTGGAAACATCATGCTTTGGGGCTGTTTTTCTGCAAAGGGACCAGGACGACTGATCCGTGTAAAGGAAAGAGTGAATGGGGCCATGTATCATGAGATTTTGAGTAAAAACCTCCTTCCATCAGCAAGGGCATTGAAGATGTAACGTGGCTGGGTCTTTCAGCATGACAATGATCCCAAACACACCGCCCGGGCAATGAAGGAGTGGCTTCGTAAGAAGCATTTCAAGGTCCTGGAGTGGCCTAGCCAGTCTCCAGATCTCAACCCCATAGAAAATCTTTGGAGGGAGTTGAAAATCCGTGTTGCCCAGCGACAGCCCCAAAACATCACTGCTCTAGAGGAGATCTGCATGGAGGAATGGGCCAAACTACCAGCAACAGTGTGTAAAAACCTTGTGGCGACTTACAGAAAATGTTTGACCTCTGTCATTGCCAACAAAGGGTATATAACAAAGTATTGAGATGAACTTTTGTTATTGACCAAATACTTATTTTCCACCATAACTTGCAAATAAATTCTTTAAAAATCAGACAATGTGATTTTCTGGATTTTTTTTTTCTCATTCTGTCTCTCATAGTTGAAGTGTACCTATGATGAAAATTACAGGCCTCTCTCATCTTTTTAAGTGGGAGAACTTGCACAATTGGTGGCTGACTAAATACTTTTTTGCCCTACTGTATATATATATATACATATACATATACATATATATATATATAATGTGTATATGTATATATATATATATATATATATATATATATATGTATGTATATGTGTATATATATATATATATATATATATATATATATATATATATATATATATATATATATATATATATTTTTTTTTTGTATGTGTATGTATATGTGTATATATATATGTATGTATATGTATATATATGTGTGTGTGTGTGTGTGTGTGTGTGTGTGTGTGTGTGTGTGGAGAGAGAGAACTGCACAGTGAAATTCTTTCTTTGCATATCCCATCCTTGGGGGTTGGGGTCAGATTACAGGGTCAGCCATGACACAGCATGCCTGGAGCAGGTTGGGAACCCAAGGGCCCAACGGTGGCAGCTTGGCAGTGCCAGGGCTTGGACCCCGATTTTCTGGTCAATGACCCAGAGCCATTAACCACTTGAGCTACCACCGCCCCTGTTAATTTCTATATTTTGGTCTAAAACAGCAGTCAGATTAAAACCCAGCTAAAGAGAAGCATGCTTGTGTCCTAGTGTATGATTTCTATGAACACCCGGCTACACCCCTATTTATATCTGTGTTTGTGTTTATTTAGAAGAAACAAACTATGCAATCTGAATAATGGATCATATCATGGGGGTCACAGTCCAGTGACCTCTGTGCCGGTCCCAAGCCTGGATAAATAGGGAGGGTTGCGTCAAGAAGGGCATCCAGCGTAAAACATTGCCAAATTTAATCATGCGAATCATCAGTACTCTGAATTTCATACCGGATCGGTCGAGGCCCGGGTTAACAACAACCGCCATTGGTGCCATTGACCTACAGGGCGCCGGTGGAAATTGGGCTACTATTGGTCGAAGAAGTAGAGGAGGGAGGAGAGTGCACAGACAGAGAGAGAAGAGGAAAGGTAAGAGTGTAGGATTGAGAATAGGAACTCTGAATGTTGGTACTATGACAGGGAAAGGTAGAGAGCTGGCTGATATGATGGAGAGAAGGAAGGTGGATATGATGTGTGTACAGGAGACCAGGTGGAAGGGTAGCAAGGCTCGTAGTACAGGAGCAAGTTTGAAGGTAGGAGCACACAAGGAAACAACATCCTATGTAGAAGAGGAAATCTGAAAGAGATTAGTGACTGTAAAGTGGTAGTGGGAGAGAGTGTAGCCAGACAGCATAGGATGGTGGTGTGTAGGATGAATTTGATGGTCTGTAAGAAGAAGAGGTCAAAGATAGAGATAGAGAAGAAAACCAAGTGGTGGAAGCTGAAAAAGGAGGAATGTTGTGAGGAATTTAGACAGAAGTTGAGGCAGGCTCTGGGTGGTCAGGTAGTGCTGCCAGATGACTGGGAAATTACAGCAGAAGTGATCAGTGAGACAGGGAGAAAGGTGCTGGGTGTGTCATCTGGAAGGAGGAAAGAAGATAAGGAGACTTGGTGGTGGAATGTGGAAGTTCAGGATAGTATCCAGAGGAAGAGGTTAGCCAAGAAGGGTGCTCACAAGTGAGGAGAGTGTACAGAGGAGATGGAAGGAGTACTTTGAGGAGCTGATGAATGAGGAAAATGAGAGGGAAAAAAGAGCAGAAGGGGTGAACTCTGTGGAACAGAAAGTAGATAAGATTAGAAAGGATGAATTCAGGAAGGCTTTGAAGAGGATGAAAAGTGGAAAGGCAGTTGGTCCTGACGACATCCCGGTGGAGGTCTGGAAGTGTCTGGGAGAGGCAGCAGTGGAATTTTTAACTAGTTTGTTCAACAGGGTTTTAGAGAGTGAGAGGATGCCTGAGGAATGGAGAAGAAGTGTGTTAGTGCCGATCTTTAAGAATAAGGGTGACATGCAGAGTTTCAGCAACTATAGGGGGATAAAGTTGATGAGCCATACAGTGAAGAGTAGTGGAAAGAGGGAAAGAGTAGTGGAAGCTAGGTTAAGGAAGGTTGTGGAAATTTGTGAGCAACAGTATGGCTTCATGCCCAGAAAGAGCACAACAGATGCAATTTTTGCTCTGAGAATTTTGATGGAGAAGTATAGGGATGGTCAGAGGGACCTGCACTGTGTGTTTGTAGACTTGGAGAAAGCGTATGTCAGGATGCCAAGAGAAGAGCTGTGGTAATGTATGAGGAAGTCAGGAGTAGCAGAGAAGTATGTCAGAGTGGTGCAGGACATGTATGAGAGGAGCAGGACAGTGGTGAGGTGTGCTGTAGGTCAGACAGAGAAGTTCAATGTGGAGGTGGGACTGCATCAGGGATCGGCTCTGAGCCCCTTCCTGTTTGCTATGGTGATGGACCAGTTGTCAGAGGAGGTCAGATAGGAGTCTCCTTGGACAATGGTGTTTGCAGATGACATTGTGATCTGTAGTGAGAGCAGGGAGCAGGTGGAGGAAAACCTGGAGAGGTGGAGGTTTGCGCTGGAGAGAAGAGGAATGAAAGTCAGTCATAGTAAGACTGTGGTCTTATAGTCCAGAGTAATGGAGAGTGTGGGAAAGAGATAAAGAAGCGAGTGCAGGCAGGTTGGAATGGGTGGAGAAAGGTGTGGGGAGTTCTGTGTGATAGGAAAATATCAGCGAGAATCAAGGGGAAGGTGTACAGGACAGTGGTGAGACCGGCCATGCTGTATGGTTTAGAGACAGTGTCACTGAGGAAGAGACAGGAGTCAGAGCTAGAGGTAGCAGAGCTGAAGATGTTGAGGTTCTCTTTGGGAGTGACAAGATTGGACAGGATTAGGAACGAGTACATCAGAGGGACAGCTCATGTTGGACGTTTGGGGGACAAAGTTAGGAAGGCCAGATTAAGATGGTTTGGACATGTTCAGAGGAGGGAGAGTGAGTATATTGGTAGGAGAATGTTGGACATGGAGCTGCCAGGCAGGAGGCAAAGAGGAAGGCCAAAGAGAAGGTATATGGATGGAATTAATGAGGATATGAAGCTAATGGGTACAAGTGTTGAAGATGCAGAAGATAGGGATAGGTGGAGAGAGATGATTCGCTGTGGTGACCCCTGAAGGGAAAAGCCAAAAGAAGAAGATCATAGAGTTTCAAAAGCAAATATAGAAAACACTTTCTCTTATTATAAACAATTCCTATTGAAATTAAGCTTGCTGAATAACTTTTTGGAGATCCTCATAGTATCAGGTGTGTGTACAGGTGGAGGAATCATGTTATAAAATTATACAAATTTAGTAATTCAGTATAGATTTGACTCATGACAATAAAACAGTACTATATAATGTGATGTTATAGATTCTGCTTCTAATCATTGTGGATACTGGGGATCTCCAGTTAGTGTGTGTGTGTGTGTGTGTGTGTGTGTGTGTGTGTGTGTGTGTGTGCGTGTCCAGCGTCAATAGGAAATGTATCATTTGTAATTTAATTGACTAATAGAAGAGATGATGTGTTCCTAGAGGCAGTTAGCATGTTTTCCATGTCCCACTGAACTCCTGCCAGTTAACTTCTTCAGTTTGAGTGTTAAAGCTGAGGTCAGGACCTGAGCGACTAGTTCTAATCACCGAGATATGCTAAAATGAATAATAATAATTGCAGACATGACTATTATTCTTGTCTTGTCATTTCAGGAGATGATGAGATCTCAGAGCGCTGACACACTGACATTCAGACTTACTCAGGAGAAACATTTGTTAATTTCTATCATGGGCTGAAAATTGTCTTGTGATGTTTTATGACAAAGCAATTAACATGAGAGATTTTTTTGTTTTCATAAACATGGAGATAATGCCATACTTCAAATAGATCTGTTTTGGCTAATACACCCCATTTAATATAACAATACACACCCAATATAAGACACCCATATAGTACACACTGCATAATACACACCATATAATACACACCATAAAATGCACACTATATAATACACCCATCTAATATACACCATACGATACACACCATATAATAAGCACCATATAATACACCCATATAATAAACAAGGTATAATGCACACTGTATAATACACAGCATATGATACACACCATATAATACACAACGTGTAATACACACCATATTATACACACCGTATAATACACACCATATGATACACACAGCATAATACACACTGTATAATACACACTGTATAATACACACCGTATTATACACACCATATGATACACACAGTATAATACACACTGTATAATGCACATCATATAGTACACACTGTATAATACAAACTGTATAATATGCACTGTATAATACACACTGTATAATACACACCATATGATACACACAGTATAATACACACTGTATACTACACACCATATTATACACGCCGTATAATACAAACTGTATAATATGCACTGTATAATACACACCATAGAATACACACCATATTATACACACCGTATAATACGCACTGTATAATACACACCATAAAATACACACCATATTATACACACCGTATAATACGCACTGTATAATAAACAGCATATAATACACACAGTATAATACACACCGTAAAATACACACCATATAATGCACACTGTATATTATACACACCATATAATGCACACAGTATAATACGCACTGAATAATACACATCATATAATTCACACAGTATAATTCACACCGTATAATACACACCATACAATACACACCGTATAATACACACCATACAATACACACAGTATGATACACACCATATAATACACACTGTATAGGGGCATTGGTGGCTCAGTGGTAGGTTTCTCACCTATCATGCGGAAGGCCCGGGTTTGATTCCCAGCCAATGCCTCAACCCCAGCCACTGGATGCAGTGCCGGTCCCAAGCCCGGAAAAATGGGAGGGTTGCGTCAGGAAGGGCATCCGGCGTAAAACATTTGCCAAGTTGTTGTGCGGACCAGTTGGTCCGCTGTGGTGACCCCGAACAGGGAGCAGCCGAAAGCATAATACACACTGTATAATACATATTGTATATTATACACACCGTATAATGCACACTGTATAATACACATCATTGCAAGTGTTGAAGATGCAGAAGATAGGAATAGGTGGAGAGAGATGATTCGCTGTGGCGACCCCTGAAGGGAAAAGCCGAAGGAAGAAGAAGAAGATAATACACACCATATAATATACACTGTATAATACACACCATATAATACACACTGCATAATACACACCATATAATGCACACTTTATAATAGACATCATTGCAAGTGTTGAAGATGCAGAAGATAGAGATAGGTGGAGAGAGATGATTCGCTGTGGCGACCCCTGAAGGGAAAAGCCGAAAGAAGAAGAAGAAGATAATACACATCATATAATACACACAGTATAGTACACACCATATAATATACATTGCATAATACACACCATATAATGCACACTGTATAATACACACTGTATAATACACACAGTATAATACACACCATATAATACACACTGTATAATACACACCGTATAATACACACTGTATAATACATATTGTATATTATACACACCATATAATACACACTGCATAATACACACCATATAATACACACTGCATAATACACACCGTATAATACACACCATATAATACACACAGTATAATACACACCATATAATACACACTGTATAATACACACCATATAATACACACTGTATAATACACACCGTATAATACACACTGTGTAATACATATTGTATATTATACACACCATATAATACACACTGCATAATACACACCATATAATACACACTGCATAATACACACCGTATAATACACACCATATAATACACACAGTATAATACACACCATATAATACACACTGTATAATACACACCATATAATACACACTGTATAATACACACCGTATAATACACACTGTATAATACATATTGTATATTATACACACCATATAATACACACTGCATAATACACACCATATAATGCACACTGTATAATACACACCGTATAATACACACTATATAATACACACAGTATAATACACACCATATAATACACACTGTATAATACACACCGTATAATGCACACTGTATAATACACACCATATAATACACACACCATATAATACACACCATATAATACACACACCGTATAATACAAACCATATAATACACATTGTATAATACACACCTTGTAATGCACACTGTATAATACACACCGTATAATATACACCATATAATACACACTGTAAAATACACATCATATAATACACACCATATAATACACACCATATAATACACACTGCATAATACACACCATATAATGCACACTGTATAATACACACTGTATAATACACACCATATAATACACACTGTATAATACACACCGTATAATGCACACTGTATAATACACACCATATAATACACACATCATATAATACACACCATATAATACACACACCGTATAATACAAACCATATAATACACATTGTATAATACACACCTTGTAATGCACACTATATTATACACACCGTATAATATACACCATATAATACACACTGTAAAATACACATCATATAATACACACCATATAATACACACCTTGTAATGCACACTGTATAATACACACCGTATAATATACACCATATAATACACACTGTAAAATACACATCATATAATACACACCATATAATACACACCATATAATACACACCATATAATGTACACTGTATAATACACATCATATAATAACCTATAAACCATTGAATGGTCTCATGTCACAGTACCTGAGCAAAATGTTGGTCTTTCATGATCCGCAACACCAACTTCAATCAGAAAGTGCAGGCTATTTGTTAGTACCTCAAACACTAAAGGCCAGAACAATGGAGGGCTTTATAACTCTTATAAAATTCTGAAACAGCCTTCTAATTAGTGCTTAGCTCTCAGAGACAGTCTCTAGGCTGAAAAAAAGATTTGTTTAGTCAAAGCATATTGTAAATAATTTTTCTTAGCTAAAGGAGCATATCTGGATGGTTCAGAGGTGAGCTGAGATGTTTTTTGTTCCCCTGACTCTCATGTGTTCACTAAGATTTGATGATGATGTCCTCATGTATTTATCACCTTCTGGCTCTTTCTTTTATTCATGCTGTCATAGCTAGTCTTGCTGGAGTCCCCGCTTGCACTCTGAACACAATGTACATTGTCCTCAACCATTATGTGTTAATGAGCATACTTAATAATCTGTGTGTGTGCATGTCTCTCTCGAGCTACACATGGTACTGCTGAGCTCCCAGTGCTCCTGAGTTCTTCTACTCTCCAGACCTCCCTGATCCATCCTGATGCCCTACTTCTGGTTCTTATGAGAACTGAGAATCTGCTCACTGATGCTGAGGTTAGCTCCACATGGGCAGCCTGGAGATACATGAGATTATTGTGGATGGTACCATTTACTGTAGAAAGCATTGGTACCAACCAGCACTGCACTCTATCAGTGATTAGTTGAATATAACTTCATAATAATTCAGACTTCATGTTAAAGCTAGAATAAATTTCTTGCTTAGAAGGAAGAACAGCTATAGAAGGAAAATGTTTTTCCCCTCACCACTATTGGCACTGGATTGATTGATAAGGATAAATTGAAATAGTACAAAGTTTAAAGGGGCACGGTGGCTTGGTGGTTAGCACGTTTGCCTCACACCTCCAGGGTTGTGGGTTCGATTCCCGCCTCTGCCGTGTGTGTGGAGTTTGCATGTTCTCCCCGTGCCTCGGGGGTTTACTCCGGTTTCCTCCACCGGTCCAAAGACATGCATTGTAGGTTGATTGGCATCTCTAAATTGCCCGTAGTGAGTGAATGAGAGAGTGTGTGTGCCCTGTGATGGGTTGGCACTCTGTCCAGAGTGTATCCTGCCTTGATGCCCAATGATGCCTGAGATAGGCACAGGCTCTCCGTGACCCGAGTATAGATCGGATAAGCGGTAGACAATGAATGAATAAAGTTTATAATTTATTTATTTCTGTAAAGCTGCTTTGTGAACAAGTCCATTGTTATGAATTAAATTGAACAGAATATACATTATATACATCAGCTGGAGTTTCTGAAATGCTTAGGGCTTTAACATTTCTGGAACCTTCCTTCACTTGAGAGCACTTTGGAACAAAAAAAAAGTTGCTAAAATGGAAGTCCTCCGATGTTCCAGCTCATTCATTAACCGTAGCCTAGCTTTTGGCCTCACTTGGACATCTGAAGTAATTACAATAATGGAATGAACTACATAAAATGCCCCCTCTGTTATTTTCCCACGATTTATTGAGATGAACTATGGAGAATTTCTCAGCAAATTCTAAAGGATTCAATACGGCCTAAAGCCAGCATCAGTTTTTAAGCCTTTTAGTCCCATAGCAATCTGATTTTTTTTCCCCAGTACAGCGTATCACTCTTGATCGATTTGCAACAGTGACCCTTTTAAACCAAATGCATCCTAGTGTATTGGTTATGATAAATGAGAAAGTATACACACACGACTATTGCAGATATGAATTATTTTGCTTCTTTAAGTGCTCTGTAAGGCAAGAGCCATAAAACAGCCATAAAAATTCACTCTCTGGGAGGAAGAGATAACGTTAACCATGTTTGATGGACAGAAAGGCTGATAATGTATCTCTTTTAAATGAGGGGTTAAAAAAAAAATTTTTTCCCTTATTTCCCTATGTCTATAGGTGAATATAGATGGAAAATGAAAACAGATGGAGCACTGAGACTTGTGGAACACCAGGAATTCCTACTGGAACAATGTAGAATAGAGCCATTTGCATTTGGAATTAGAAATTTTTTTTTTTAAATAAAATTTTCATTTTTTTGGTTCCCTGATTAGAAATGTATTGATAAAATTTTTGAATAGTCTAAAAGGTAGTAAAAAAAAAAAAATATATATATATAATGATATAATATAAAATATCAATATGTACAAGAAGTATCTTTTGTCAAGAAGGGAAGGGAAACACGATAGGAAAAATGATCTATCTATACACTATATTGGCAAAAGTTTTGGGACACCCCTCCAAATCATTGAATTCAGGTGTTGTTTTTTAGGGGTTGAGCTCGGCCCCTTAGTTCCAGTGAAAGGAACTCTTAATGCTTCAGCATACCAAGACATTTCATGCTCCCAACTTTGTGGGAACAGTTTGGGGATGACCCCTTCCTGTCCCAAAATGACTGCACACCAGTGCACAAAGGAAGGTCCATAAAGACGTGGAGGAACTTGACTGGCCTGCACAGAGTCCTGACCTCAACCCCACAGAACACCTTTGGGATGAATTAGAGCGGAGACTGCGAGCCAGACCTTCTCATCCAACATCAGTGCCTGACCTCACAAATGCGCTTCTAGAGGAACGGTCAAAAATTCCCATAAACACACTCCTAAACCTTGTGGAAAGCCTTCCCAGAAGAGTTGAAGCTGTTATAGCTGCAAAGGGCGGGACAACTCCATATTGCATTCATGTGCATGTAAAGGCAGACGTCCCAGTTTTGGCCTGGCTCGCTCAATCCCTGAAAAACAACACCTGAATTCAATGATTTGGAGGGGTGTCACAAAACATTTGGCAATATAGTGTATATTTACATATATATTTACTGTGTCTGCACCCAGGAAGTGAATTTTTTTTAAAAAGTCAAAAGATGTAAAAACGAAGGAAGAGATGGGGAAGCTTCTGGGAGCTCTGTGTAATGGAGATATATAAAAACATTATAATTTTAGTGGTGGTTTTGCAGCCCAGAGCCCATTACTTCTCTACTTTTTTGCCATAGTCTAATCTCAACAAACTTTTTTTATTTTTGGAGTCTAAAACATTGATGAAAAGAGCTGAAAACCAGTGCTAGTATAACAGATGCTGAAACTATTGTGTTACAGCTTTTTAACATAACTTAGCATAAAGATTCGGCTGAGTTTAGCAGAGAGGAGAGAGAGGATGTGAATACATGTCTTTATTCTGAAAACACGTCAAATGAGATTACATAGAGCAACACTGAATAACGCATGTCTCAGGGGTCAAAATTCATCTAAATTGAATCTTCTCAGGCACCAGGCTCTATGACAGCAAAGGCAAAGGATGAATGAGTTCAAATCACAATGGCCATTGATTGGATTTCACGAGTCAGTGGAGGTCAGTAGAGGAATCAACAAAAAACTTCATGTCGCACAAGCAGGCACACACACACTCTCACACACACACACACACACACACACACACACACACACACACAAAAAATAAAAAAAACATGAAAATGGGGGTTAGTTATGAGCAATGCATAAATGAATCATTTGCAAATGACTCTTTCAAATAAATCTTTTAAGTGAATCAATTTGCATAGAGTTTCTTATTTGCTCAAAAACAATTCTACACAAACTTATGGCATAAACATGTCAACATTACTTCCTGTAATCTCAGACCTTTAAGAATTTACTTATTTCCTGTATAACAATTTAAGTTATTAATCAATGAATTGGAATTTGAAAAGAGTGATTCATTTGAATATTTAGAAAGAATCAAATCAGCCTAGCACCTCAATTCTGAAATCCAGGGCCTGTGGTTCAGTCCTGACTTTGCCATGTTTCCCCTCTGTCTCGATGGGCTCTGTCTCTCACCTAGCAGCCCATCCAGGGTATATTCCTCCCTCATCCCCAGTATTCCCAGTATAGCTCTTATGAAAGCTGTATGAATGAAAAAGAATCAGATGTGTGAAGTGAGTGGTAATGCAGATGACGATGGGTTTTGCACTTCATTAGCAAATTTGATGTTTAATATGTATAAACATGGTCACACATACATTATAAGTAGCTTGTGCATGCAGTGTTATGACACGCTTAATATGATCGACGCATATCACAGCATTCCTGAACGCCTGAGCAGCCTCGCTGTGAAATCCAATGCAGGAGACAAATCAACAGGATGTTATGTCATGTCATGTGAGGTGATGGAGCCAGATGAGCTGAAACACAAAGTTTGCTTACTTCCTGCCTGCCAAAAAAGAGCCTCACGAAACGTATATGAAACAAGTTCACATATTAAACTGAGAAGGAACTGAACAAGATCATTCATCGTGTGGAGCAAAAGATGTGCAGCTTCCTCAAGATGTGAGGACATGGAAGATCATGACGAGAGATCATCCTGCAGCACATGAGGCTGCTTCCTAAAAGCATCTCCGCCTGAGCTCTGAGTATGTGTGTGTGTGTGTGTGTGTGTGTGTGTGGGGTTGAGTGGTGGAGTGTTTTTATTTTTTCATGGAGATGAGATCTGATTTCAGAGAAACTAGATTTAGAAACCAGAACAGCAGAATATTTATTTTGAAAGATTAATGATAAAATTAAATCATTTCCTTTCTTTCTTTCTTTCTTTCTTTCTTTCTTTCTTTCTTTCTTTCTTTCTTTCTTTCTTTCTTTCTTACAAAATTTCCTTTCCTTTCTTGTGTTAAACAGTGGCTGAATCTTCGTCTCTTTCTTTCCATTTTGGATTATTTCTTTTTTGTGCATTTATGACTATTACAGAATTTTTCCCTTTCCCTTTCCCTTTCCCTTTCCCTTTCCCTTTCCCTTTCCCTTTCCCCCCCCCAAATTTCCCCCCAAAGTTTCTTTTCTTTTTTTTTCTTGTCTTAAACTGTGGCTGAATTTTCCCTTTCCCTTTCCCTTTCCCTTTCCCTTTTTGCTTCCTTCCTTCCTTTCTTCCTTCCTTTCTTGCTTCCTTCCTTCCTTCCTTCCTTCCTTCCTTCCTTCCTTCCTTCTTTTTGCCTTCCTTAATTAATGTTAAACAATAGCTACATCTTCCTTTAGCTCTTTCACTTTCAGTCTTCATTTCCAACGTTCTTTCTTTCATCGTACTTTTCTGATAATTACAGCATATTTTCCGTCTTTTTTTTTCCAGTTGTTCTTTTTTTTTCTTTCTTTCAACATTCTTTACAACTACAGAATCATTCTTTCTTTCATCCCTTTTGTATTCTGCCTGTGAGGAGATAATGAGGAGCTGTGAGCTGTGCTGCTTTCTGTAAAGGATTGTTCTGCTGCTAAAGGTTATGTTGCTTTGCTAACAGCATTCTGTAGACCTGTAGGAATAAATCTCTCACACACGCACAAGCTGAGTCAGTCAAAAAAAGAAACAGTGTGAGACGCAGATGAAGTCAGGTGGAGGATTAAGAGGCGAAGTCTGTGTCTGGGCAGCGTGTGAAGCAAAACTCTTTAAAAGGTCATTCAATTTTTATACTATATTTCTACGTGTGTGTGTGTGTGTGTGTGTGTGTGTGTGTGTGTGTGTGTGTGTGTGTGTGGCCCATTTTAAAGTGCTGCTTTATCAGAACAAACAGACGAAGCCCACGAGGACATGCTTCCTCTCTCACACACTGCGCTTATTTATTTGTATGTTGTTTTGTTTACTGCCTAAAGCTCTCTGCGTCTCTCTCTTTGTACTCCTATGAATTATTCAGCTCCTGACCTCCTGAAATTGATGATCTTTAACTTTGTCTGCTTTCATCCATATGCATATATATTCATTTATCCGCTCCCGCGTCCCATTATCCGGAGGAATGAAGTATCCGAGAGGGTGGGCAGTGTGTCAGCTGGAATGTTTAGTGCCGGATTACCTGACGCCCAGTTCACCTCCTCCTGCTCAAATTCCCCCATTCAATTCAGCCACGCTCCGAGGACTCTTTAGACTGCACACACTGATGATGATGATGATGATCATCATCATCATCATCATCAGTACACACACACACACACACACACACTAAAGCCTTATAATCACATAGTTTATTCCACATGAATTCTCTATATTTCACACATTCTCGCACCTGAGCTCAATCACAACACACTCTCACACACTCACACACTGCAACACACTCAACTCTCTCACACACTCCGCACACTATAACACACTCCACACACTCTCACACACTACAACACCCTCACACACACTCCGCACACTCTAACACAATCCACACACTTTCAGACCTGAGCTCATTCACAACACACAACACACTCTCACACACTCCGCACACTCTAACACAATCCACACACTACAACACACTCTCTCACACTCCGCACACTCCTTCCCTCCCTCCCTCCCTCCTTCCCTTCCTTCCCTCCCCCCCCTCCCTCCATCCCTCCCTCCCCACTCCCTCCCTCCCTCCCTCCTTCCATCTTTATTTCCTCCCTTCCTTCCTTCCCTCCGTCCCTTCCTTCCCTTCCTCCTTTCATTCCTCCCTCCCTTCCTCCTTTCCTTCCTTTCTTCCTTCCTTCCTTACTTCCTTCCTTCCTCCCTCCCTCCCTCCCTCCCTCCCTCCCTCCCTCCGTCCCTTCCTTCCCTTCCTCCTTTCATTCCTCCCTCCCTTCCTCCTTTCCTTCCTTTCTTCCTTCCTTCCTTACTTCCTTCCTTCCTCCTTTCCTTCCCTCCCTCCCTCCTTCCCTTCCTTCCCTTCCTCCCTCCCTCCCTCCTTCCTTCCTTCCTTCCTTCCTTCCTTCCCTCCCTCCCTCCCTCCTTTCCTCCTTCCTTCCTTCCTTCCTTCCTTCCCTCCCTCCTTTTTTCCAAACTTTCTTCCTTCCTTCCCTCCCTCCCTCCCTGCCTCCCTCCCTCCCTCCCTTCCTTCCTTCCTTCCTTCCTTCCCTCTGTCCCTTCCTTCCCTTCCTCCTTTCATTCCTCCCTCCCTTCCTCCTTTCCTTCCTTTCTTCCTTCCTTCCTTACTTCCTTCCTTCCTCCTTTCCTTCCCTCCCTCCCTCCCTCCCTCCCTCCCTCCTTCCCTCCCTCCCTCCCACCTTCCTTCCTTCCTTTCTTCCATCTTTATTTCCTTCCTTCCATCCCTCCCTCCCTTCCTCCCTCCCTTCCTTCAACATATTTTCCCCTAGTGAAGCAAAAGCAAACAAAACCGTTGGTCATATTCTGCCTGACTTGTCAGTTACTCAATATTAATTTTGTGTTTATTAAACTACTGTGACTCCGGTTTCCTCCCCCGGTCCAAAGACATGCATGGTAGGTTGATTGGCATCTCTAAATTATCCGTAGTGTGTGATTGCGTGAGTGAATGAGAGTGTGTGTGTGCCCTGCGATGGGTTGGCACTCCGTCCAGGGTGTATCCTGCCTTGATCCCCAATGACGCCTGAGATAGGCACAGGCTCCCCGTGACCCGAGAATAGTTCGGATAAGCGGTACACAATGAATGAATGAATAAACTACTATGTAAAAGCAATATCACACTAGTAAGACTAGTGTGACTCAAGGCAGAGATTCTGCTCCATGTGAACCTGTATGTAAACAACGCCAAAGGTAGGAAGAAAATTACATTTCTTGCATTTTTCTTCAGTATTCCAGCATGTACTCCTCTGTGTTTGTAGCTACTTCACCACACAGGAAGCGGTGTTGGATTATATTACCCAGTAAATGATGTATATGTAGGAGAAATGGTTTTGGGTCGATTTTGCGTAGGTCAACATAAATCTCTATTAACCGCCATTCTTTCTGTGTTCCCTTTGTCAGCATTACTAAATGAAGATATGTTGACAGAATCGGATGTTCAATCCATTTGACAAGGCTGGTGGAAAAAAAAAAACACACCTTCAGTTGCATTCTCAATGGGAATCAATATGCACTGATATAATGCTGAATAATACAACAATCAACAGATGCATGTTACATAAACAGCACAGGACGAGGCTTTCATGGAGCCTTCGAAAAGCCATAGGAGGAAATGAAATGAGAAAAACTCGTACCAAAGAAGAGCAATCCAGGAAGGGAATGGATTATAAGACAAACAGAACCCACCTGGAGTCCAATTGTGAAAAGATTAACAGCAATGTATGCACCAAACACTGCTGAAATCTCAAATCTGGCTGCTGAAGAGTCCTGGAGATTCTGATCAGTAATTCAGTCCATGTTGATAAATGAATGTCTTTGTCATGTTCCACTCCATGGTGGAGGTTAATATGAAGCTCATATAAAAGTGGTCACTCAAGGCTTTAAGAATTTGTAGTGTTTTACATGTGTTTCTGTTTTCACCTAGCCTTTTTACCTAGGTGCAATATATTCATAGAAAAGTTCCAAAAAAAATAAAAAATGGTTATATTTTCCAAACAAATGTTTGTATCTTCAAAGTAAATGTTGACATCAAACCCATTTCTGCTCTCTGAGATGCTCCAAGTGCTTGTTCATCTAAAAAGCAGCTCAAATTTCATCAACCACTAAAATTCTGTGTAAGGTTCTCCAACAGAGGGAAAAACACAGGTCTAAAACACACTGAAATGAGTCCTGACTCATTTTAGATCAGACTTGTGACCAAAATCTTGGATAGTAGTTCAATTCAATTCAATTTATTTGTATAGAACTCGGGGGGCACGGTGGCTTGGTGGTGAGCACGTTTGCCTCACACCTCCAGGGTTGAGGGTTTCCCCGTGCCTCGGGTGTTTCCTCTGGGTACTCTGGTTTCCTCCCCTGGTCCAAAGACATGTGTTGTAGGTTGATTGGCATCTCTAAATTGTCCGTAGTGTGTGATTGCATGAGAGGGTGTGTGTCCTGCAATGGGTTGGCACTCCCTCCAGGGTGTACCCTGCCTTGATGCCCAATGACACCTGAGATCCGAGAATAGATCCGATAAGTGGTAGACAATGAATGAATGAATGAATATATAGACCTTTTAACAATGGACATTGTCTCAAAGCAGCTTTAGAGAACTATAGAAACAGAGAAAAAATTATAACGTTTTTATTATTTATCTCTAATATTTATCCCTAACAAGCAAGCCTGAGGCGACGGTGGCGAGGAAAATCTCCCAGAGATGATATGAGGAAGAAACCTTGAGAGGAACCATGCGCAGAAAGGAACCTCATCCTCATTTGGGTTCCAGTTTCAAATCACAGGTTTATTAATGGTGAGAAATTATACAGTAGATCTCTCGAGGCTGCCACTGCATGAATTCAGAGACATACTCTCTAAAATTTTGTCAGGCAGATTTCTTTTTCTCTGTGTTCCATCTTCTCTTACTCTGACCTGGTAATATATCCACTTATTCTAATCAAGCATGTCTTTTTCAAGCAAGAGGCTCAAAAATAGGCTTTAATGTGGGTTAAGTGTTAATATGTCTGTTCTATTAGGAAATGGTTTCTATCGTTTTTAAAAACAAAAAACATTGAGATGTTTAGACAACATTTAAGGAAGGAGTCTCCAGTGTCAGAGTGTTATAACAGTCACAGGTAAAGCTATAACTTTCCTAATATTTGAAAATCTTGATCACATCATGAATGCAATACTTATATTCTTTAAATATTCTATACACACTACAGCGAGTCTTCATCAGGACACTACAGTGTGAGTACGAGTTCCACACTAAACTAATCATCGTCTGAATAAAAAACAAATGATGGTGTAAAGCAATAAATCTTAAACACAGCAGGATTTTATTTTTATCACAGCTGAAGCGGGTCTCTAATGTAGAGCCCTTTAAAAGTTCTGCGCTCTGTGACTACAGTAGAATCGGATAGCTGTTAAAGATGAGTTATTGTGTTCGCTGTGTTGTAGTTGACCGTATTTCCAGGCCTTTGTATCTATGTGTGTGTGTGTGTTTTATCTGAAAAGATTTTCGCTATTGACCTTTGTGTCTGAGCTTTGTAAAGGAAGATTAACTAATGACTTCTTGTTAAACATTCCCAATTTTTTCTCAGTCTGGGATAATTAATGAAGTAATTAGGCTGCGGTAGAGAAAGATGAGGATGCTGAATCATCAGTAATTCTGTGTCCTCTCTGGTCAGTTCTGTCCTCTGCCTTCTGTCGACTTTCTATGATAAAAACCATACTGTGTTTTATATAAACTGTGTTATGGCTGATCCATTGATTCCATGTCTGATGCTCCAGATAATCTGATGCTCTGATCCATTTCCCATTGTAGGTACTTTCGGTGGTGGACAGGGGTCAGCATTGGCATTCTGTCTGGTCCGCAGCAATGCCCTGTGTGTACTGACATTTTTCAGTCATAGCCAACATTATATTTCTGCAATTTGTTTAGATGTTTATATCCCTGTCATCGGTTCATCGGTTGTCCTTCCTTGGACCACTTTTGCTCAAATCACATCAGGAACACGCTACAAAACCTGCTGTTTTGGAGATGTTCTGACCAAGTTTTCTAGCCATCACAATATGGTGCTTGTCAAGGTGGATAAGATCCTTAAACTTGCCCATTTTTCAAATTCTAGACCTGGCTGTTCACTTGGTGTTTACTATATTCAACCCTTTCCCTCAAGCCATCAGGCTCCTCAACACCCAGAACTGAAATGTACTGAGCTCACCCACTCACATAAACACTCAACTGTGTGAACTAAACTGAACTGTACTGAACTCAAACGCACACTCAAACTCTCATTCAATATACATCTATGTCTACAGCACACCCATATTAAAACTGTTTAAATGCTGTTTTTTTGTACATGCTGTCTTGCACATTCACTTAATTGCTGTTTTTTCACACCACATTTCAACACTGCCACCAACTGCTGCTATTACATAAGTGTGTATGTTTACAAGAACCCTCTTTGTTCACAATCTTCTTACTTTTGCACAATGTACTGTACAATATACATAATATATACCACTGGGAGCTATTTTGTGCATTTTGTGTATCTGTCCTGTACTGTTTTGTTTTGCATTGTATGTTTGCACTAGGTTGCACATGATGCACTTTAAGTGGCTAGGACAACTTACTTTAACTCCTTAGCTCAGTGGGTTTTTTTTATGTAGCACCAGGGTCTTGGAAAAACGTTGTTTCATCTCACTGTGTACTGTGTCAGCTACACTATATTGCCAAATGTTTTGGGATGTTTCACTTATATGCACATGAATGTAATATGGAGTTGGCCCATATTAACAGATTCAACTCTTCTGAGAAGACTTTCCACAAGGTATAGGAGTGTGTTTATTGGAATCTTTGACCGTTCCTCTAGAAGCGCATTTGTGAGGTCAGGCACTGAAGTTGGACGAGAAGGCCTGGCTCGCAGCCTCTGCTCTAATTCATCCCAAAGGTGTTCTATTGGGTTGAGGTCAGGACTCTGTGCAGGCCAGTCAAGTTCACCAAGTTTTGGTGAACTTGACTGGCCTGCACAGATTCCTTGGAAACTTGGTCCTCTACAACTCACTCATCCATGTCTTTATGGACCTTGCTTTGTGCACTGTTGTGCAGTCATGTTGGAACAGGAAGGGGTCATCCCCAAACTGCTCCCACGAAGTTGGGAGCATGAAACTGTCCAAACTGTCTTGGTATGCTGAAGCATTAAGAGTTCCTTTCACTGGAACTAAGGGGTCAAGCCCAACCCCTGAAAAACAACACCTGAATTCAATGATTTGAAGGGGTGTCCCAAAACTTTTGGCAACATAGCGTATATATGGTTGAAATGACAATAAACTTGACTTGACAGTGGTCAAGTTAAACTTGACAGTGGTCAAGTCAAGTCTTGGCTTCTTGACTTGACCATTGTATAAGGTAATCGCTTCATCTGTCAGTAGTTTTAATATTATAATTGATCAGCGTAGATATGTTGTTGTTGCTGTTTGGCTACTCCGTTCAGGGTACAGGGTCGCCACAGCAGATCATCTGCATGCTTTGCTTTGGCACAGGTTGTGTGCCAGATTCCCTCCCTGGCACAACCTTCCAATTTTATCCCAGCCTGGGACCTGAACTGAGAGTTAACTCTTCAGTCCCTGGCCGGAAATCGAACCCGGGCCGTGGCAACAAGGCATTGATCAGTGTATGTTATAGGTTTATTTATTTATTTTTTTATTTGGTGTCTATGTTATCAACACAATATTTAATATCTTGCTCTCGGATAAAACCAAGCAAAAACCTTAAACAATAAAACAATAATTCAGTGAAAGCTGTATGCTGTTGTACCCATCTCCAGTGTCTCATGAAGAATTTACAGGAACTGTAAATTATTTTATCACAGAAGTCACAAGAAGGACTCCAACCTCAAAACTCACCAGTGGTAGTTGTTTAAATCATATATACCTATTCATATGAGCTGCCTGTAAATTTGCAGCTGTGCCTCCATGAACTGTAACTGTGGCTTTTTGCAGAACGTCTGTCAGAATAACTAACTATAACTATGCTTGTTTGCTTCTTGCACACCATCCGACCCCTAAGACAGATCAAATCTTGTTTCAAACTTCCGCAAGTTCTTCAATGCCTCTATTTTGCTATATTCCCGCTACTGGCTTCCTGTAGCTGCTTGTATCAGGATTTAAAAACTGAAACTCATCTGCAAGCACAGTCACAGGCCCTGGAGCTACCTCAAGGCACTTACTAAAGTCACTCTGCACCACACTCCTGCCTAGCCTCCCACAGTCTGACTTGACCATCCCTCAAGACACAAGGAAGATCGGTATCAAGTCTCTGCTCTGTTCTGGCATCCAACTTCCTCTGGCTGTCTAAATAACTGAGTCACTTTTTTAAAAATGGACTTGTATTGCTTTTTCTGCTGTACCAACTTGTCTCTAACAAGTGTTATATTTTGATAGTGTTCTTAGATGCTATCCTATTTGCACTTCCAAGAGCAAAAGGAATTTGGGTCATTTATGTTTTATTTTGGGTTCATATCATGTGCTTTTGTTTACTTTGCCATGTACCATGTCTCCACCCTGCCCTGTCATTAGTTGATTATCCTGATGTGTTCACCTGTTCTTTGTAAATAGCTAAATGTCTAAACCAGGGGTGGTGTGGGTGCAGGTTTTCACTCCAACTAAGCAGAAGCTACACCTGATTCCATCTGTTTAATCAACTGTTCTTGGCTTTCAGTAGACTCATGTGTGGCTTCTGCTTAGTTGGAATGAAAACCTGCATTCACACTAGCCCTTTCTGGATAAGATTGGACACCCCGGTCTAAACGTCTCTGTCAGATGTGTCCAATTTTATCCAAAATGGTCCAGTTTAGGTTCAGGTTTTCATTCCAACTAAGCCAAAGCCACACCTACTGAGTCAACTGAAAGTCAAGATGAACTGATTAAGCAGGTAGAATCAGGTGGAGGAGAGGATTGATGGAATGAAAGGATTGATTAGAATGAAATCCCACAACCACACTAGCTCTTTGCAAATAAGATTAGATACCTCTGGTCTATATTAACCTTGCTGCTTCTGAACCTGGTTCTGAAGTCTTTCCATGCAATTTTAGTTTAAGTTTAAGCCAGGTTTCCCTGTACCGTATTTCCTGTTGTCTTTGAACAACTTCCTCATTTTGACCCTTGCCTGTCTTCCTTGTTTATAACTATGAATAAACTTGTTTAGATGGTAGTGACCTACCTTCCCCCTGACTCCCACTACTAATATTGATGCTATAGTACCTTAAATAAAACGCATCTTGAATTTTTTCACTTGCATCATGCCATTATGCTCAATGCAATGTTTTGTGATAGAGAGCACTATAAAGCACTTGACTTCCCTCTCTGATAAATGATGTAATGTTGTTTTTGTAAACAGTATTCATTTTGCAGAGCTGAAATTCTGAGGAGTGTTGGCTTTGCTTGTCTATCCACTGATGCAAACAAGGTTTGAATGGCTCCCGGATGTATGCGCAACTTAGCCAGTTCAGTTCGATTTGTATGCCGAAAATGTTTTGTACACCGATGCAAATTTCTTACAAAATTTAAATTCTTAAGGCAAAAATTCATAACGGAGGGTATTTGTATGCTGAGGTTCCACTGTACTGTGTCATCTTAAAAATTCGTAGATAAATTCAGAGACCATTAGATGTCCAATAGTAAAAACAGGCACAGTATTGACTCACTTTTCCCTGGAAATAGTTACTGCTATGTACTAGATTTTATATTAGGACTGAGCCTTCACATTTGTCAAAGTGCAAGTGTTTTATTTGGTTCAAAGTAAAAAGCCCAAATTCCACCACAGAGATGTACTCCACTGGTCCAGTTCTCCTGAACCTGCCCTGTTCCTGTGCTGTGTAAACAAACCCCTGACCTCACATGGTCAAACAGCTCTAGGAGTCATTTGGCTATAACAGGAGGCACAAGGAAGCAAAGCAAATTGCATTTAAAGCAAATAAAACCCAAGCAGAAGGCGAACACAACTGATGTAACCCACCTGTTAGGGCTAGCACTGCATCCTACAGTACAGGTCACACGGGGAACTCTATTCATGAGACTCAGTAATTATCCGCATGCCCTGCTGACTTCATGTAAAGTGCTGAAGAATAGGCCACTGATGAAGACCTTGCCCTGGGCACTTTGCTAGATTTATGCTCAGCTCGGTGGAACGACTCCAGGCCCGAGCTGCCAGGGAGGGAGAAATAGAGGCAGCGGGGGAAGGGGTTAGAGCGATGAGGGGTGGTGCGAGGACAAATACACTGGATTTTAATAAGGTGTTGTCACATCAGGTATGCCAGCCTTAGATCAGCGTTTGGAGCACAGCCAGCTGTTTAAGATACAGCTGTTCTGCTAACTACAGTAACAGCTCCTCACCCAAATGTTCACTAAGGACGATTACTGTACACAACATTGTATACCGCATCTGCTGTTTAATCTTTGTATTATCCCAGCGTTTAGATGTTAATATCCTTCAGGGTTTGATCCTGAGATGAGGTCTGTCTGAAGTGTCTCATGTTCTCATCACATCTGTGTTGGTTTTCAGCAGGTTTTCTGGTTTTCTCCCATCTCCTAAAAAACAGGCCGCCATGTTAGAGGTAGAGGTGGTGTTGGAGGACATGTCGGAGGTGGCTGTTGTGATATGACGTAGTTGGGCTAGTTACTATTTTCCATCACTATGGATCTATTTTAAAGGCTTGCTTGGGGCAGTGGTGGCTCAAGTGGTTAAGGCACTGGGTTGTTTATCAAAAGGTTGGGGATCAAGCCCCAGCACCATAATTTGCTACTGTTGAGCAATTGAGAAAGGCCCTTAACCCTCTCTGCTCTAGGGGTGCAGTATCATAGCTGCCCCAGCTCTCTGGCCCCAACTTCATCAGCTGAGATATGCAAAGAAAACAATTCCACTGTGCTGTAAATCTATATGAGGCGATAATAAAGTCTTCTTCGTATTAAATGGTCTTCCCAAACTCTCTAAAAAAATAGCTGAGAAGGATTATGTCTCTGCTCCCGAGAGTGCCATTTGCTTGCTTTTAAATCCATTGCAAGTCTCAGAACCTAACATCATGATTCTTCCTTCCTTGCTACGTTAATACCCCTAAACAGGCATATTGCCAAGTAACTCACATCTAACTATGCTGTCCACCAGGCATTACTTTATCATCAAATTAGATTCTTTTTAGCTTGCCAGCCATCTGGAGATGTTGGAGCCAGCTGTTGTAAAATTTAGTTTCTGAACACTGGTGTTAGTCATGGTTGTGGGAGGTGGAGGAAGCCTTGGAAAGGCCTTGTTTTGATTGAAACTCAGAAGTGATATAAGTGCAGAAATTTTACTTGAAGTACAGCCTCAAAGTAGTTAGCTAACATGATAATAACTCTGACCTTCCATCTGGCTGAGCACCAAAAATTGTATAGCAAAAGTATACTTTGACGATATTAGGTCTTACTCTTGAAGTAAACTTTTTTGAATTAGGTAGGAATCTATTTACTGTCTGATTAAAAAAAAATCACATTATAACTTAGAAAATCTTTTAAATGTTTATGCACAGAATCAAAAGCTGACTAACTGTAGCTTTTCATATCTTAATAAAAGGGACTTTTATGACCTTTCATGAAGCACAATAGGGCGACCCTTACACACTTTGTTGCTTCTCTGATTAATCCCCTCTTTCTCTTCTTACTGGCTTTTGGTGGATGGCCTTATATAGTCTACATTGTGCCATTTTTTTAAATTAATGGGCTAAACTGTCTTCCCAAGTTTGGGGTATCTTTAAAAACCAACCCCTGATTGATACTTTTCCAGAACTTCATCTTGGATTTGGATTTTTATTGGTGCTCCATGATATTTTTAATGTTCCTGAACAAAGCCAGGTGTCTTCTAGGAATTTACTTATATAGTAACTTCTGACAGTAAACCAAAACCGATGTAATGGTGTACCAGGTTTGCCCGACATTCCTACGTCTTGGTGTGATTTCATCTCTTGACTTAATATGGTGCCCCTTTGCGGATTATAGGAGGAGGCTGGATTTAATGAAAGTGTTAATTAGTAAATGTAGTGTGCATGTGTGTGTGTGTGTGTATGGGGGGGGGTAAGCTGTTATTATTATCCTGATAACAGCTGCTCATTGTATCTTCTGCCAGCCACCCCCTCAATGTACATCCAACACACACATACACACACACACACACATACACACAAAATGATGTCCTACATGAGATCCTCCTACACCAGCATGCTGTTTCAACACAGAAGGTTCATTATCCCAAAAAGCGAATACCATCTCTATTCTCAGCGGAACTAAACGTCTCTCCATTCTCACTCTTCAGTCGCTTAGAGATTCTAAATTTATTAGCACTGCTTTTTTATTTTGCCAAATGTAAGCTTTAAGTTTTTCTCCAGCTCAGGTTGTTTAATCAGTTCAGTGATGCTGAGATGCTAATCCGGAAGGTCAGGAAAATTCCCGGGGGACAGGTAAAGTTCCGGGCTGAATACCACGGTTAATAATGTCACGTTTATGAAAGAGGTTGTTGAGCCTATACTTCTGTATAGAAACACACAATTACACTCATAAACTGTCACAGCAATGACCTGAATATTAAATCGGTAGCTTTATGAAGTTGTACAGCACCAGCTGGCTTTAAAGTGAGATCGGGAATGAGTTTTGGTGAGAAATCGGTTTAATGATGTCACAACCCATGATATTGGTGTGTCTGAGCTACCACACCCCCTATTCAAAGAAGAAGAAAGGAAGCAAGGCGGAAGGTGGTAGATATGGTGTGTTTGGAGTGTTGTAGTAGATTGGTGGTATTTGTGATTAATGTGTGGAGTTCTCTGTTCTGGTTTTGACTTGTGCTTGTGTTTCTCTGACTTTAAGTTTGAGTTCATCTTTGGACTTTATATGTATATACTGATGACTGTACATACACCAATCAGGCATAACATTATGACCGCCTGCCTAATATTGTGTTGGTTCAACTTTTGCTGCCAAAACAGCCCTGACCCACTAGATCCCTGAAGGTTTGCTGTGGGATCTGGCACAAAGATGTTAGCAGCAGATCCTTTAAGTCATGTAAGTTGCGGGGTGGGGCCTCCTGAGGACAAAATGTTCACTTGCTGCCTAATATGTCCCACCCACTAACAGGTGCCATGATGAGGAGATCATCAGTCTTATTCACGTCACCGGTCACTGCTCATAATGTTATGCCTGATTGGTGTATATTGTTCACTTATTTCACCAGCAGTTAGGGGTGTGGTTGCCATTTTATTTGGGAGAGGGTTATTTTTCCTCTGTTTATGCTTAGGAAGTTAAGTAAATCCCATTGTATTTTTTTTTGTTTTTTTACTTTTTGCATTTATTTGAGGTAAGGAAGCTCACAAAGCTATTAGACCCTATTGTTAAGTATTTTGGCCTTGGCCCACCCTGAAGAGATGCCAGTGCCAACACTTTTTTGGCAAGCCTCTCATGCGTCTGTCTTTCCTTATTCCATATAGAGGTATCAATTCATTGAACCTGAGGCCTTACACTTGACTGGGTCATAACTGTGATTACAGTAAGATTCAGTTGGATCTTTTCTAAAAATTCATCATTCATAAACAATCCACTTTAACACATCTAACAGCATTATCTTCGTAGAGATCAAACTCCAAAAAGTAATGGCACCCCTTGATTTAATATAAATGCTTCATCGCCCTCCAAGGGTACTACATAGAACTTTTTTGGGAAAATGGTTCTACTGGCCAAATACACAACCCCCAGCTTCTATATATACATATAACCACAAGGGTCCTCTTTTTTAGGAGTGCATTATAAATTGTACAACATTTTTTATTAGTCCCCTCATTCCTAATCTGCAGTTCCTTGTGTTGTTTAGTCACATTTTTCTGGCCCAGCTTGTCACTTTTTATCAGTGACTATGGATTTGTCCGGTGTAAAACTGTCAGCTTGTGGTTTTGAATCATCGCCATGGATATTCCATTGATCTGAATAAAACCACTGTGTAAATCCATCCTGCTTATTCCACTTCCTGAAATCTGCCCTGGACTCTGCACCGACTCCTGACCAATGATTCCAGGAGTTTGTTTTCTCTGACTGGACTCTGCAGAGTCACTTCCACTTCTCTCTGTCTTGTTTCCTGTCTGCTTTCACTGGAGCTTCAGTGCTGTTTCCTTCACTAGAACACAGAACATACATCTACACACAGTCACACTGCTGCACATCAAATCCCTAAGTGCTTACAGAACAGTGTGTATCCTTGTTTTCTCGGTGTGTGTCTGTGTGTGTGTGTGATGAATTCTCTCATAACACCAGTGAACATTAAATCACAGTCGTTCTTTCCCTGTGTGTGGATTTGGCCTGCTGCTTGAAGCCACCATCAATCGTTCGACCCGAGGCTATTGACTTATCGTCATATAGTGTGTGCATTATTTAGAGGCATTACGCAGTGATAAGCATTAATAAGCAGCACAGGAGCCAAAGGGCATCATAATCAGAACCACACACACACACACACACACACTTCCTCAGTCTGTATATGTACCATGTGGCCTCTCTGCATGCTTTATGATCAACAGGAGGAAGTGTGTGTCATTTGTTCAGGAGGACTGTGTGAGTGCTGAGGTGTATAATAGCGCACACCGAGGAGCTCAGAGGAGGAAATAACCTGAAGTTCATAACGAAGCAGTGTCCTGCAGGAGCAGGGCAGAGCCGCGTGAAGCTATTGTGCTCCGAGGAAGACGGAAAGCATTGTGGGAATTGTGGAAATTGTGCTTCCAAGCTGGAGACGGAGTCCAGCCTGGATCCGCACTTCATCCCTGCTATGTCTTTATTTATCACTCACTTCCGAGTGACCTTTCCATCTTCACTGCTTTTTAATGTCTTTCAGCTAAAATGGGTTTCCATTTGTATCCACTCTTATGAAAAAAAAAAAAAAAGATTTGACAGAAATTACACATCTGAACTCCGGTAAATATTTAACGACACGTGGGTCATACATGATATATAATTTAACATGTAAAAATAAATGAATTATGTTGAAATATCTGAATGGATAATTATATAAAAAATTAACCTTGCTTGAAATTTGATATTATTTTGACATTTATTGAAAATTCATTATTTGTATAATAATAATAATAATAATAATAATAATAATAATAATAATAATAATAATAATAATAATAATATAGTCTTATTTAAATTTACATTTTTGGTTAAAAATATGTCAATGTAAAACATGAAAATAAATTTCAATAAGTAAGAATTGCATGAGACAACTGGATAATATATGGAAAATTAATAATAAAAAAGTATTATATTAAAAATAATATAATAATATTATGTAATAATATTAAATATAAATAACCCGCATAATAAAAAAAATTATAAAAAAAAATAATAATAAAATTATCTCGTTTAAAAAATTAAATAAATTAGATGAAAATAAACTAATTGTACAAAGAAATTTGAAATTGAGAGCCAACTGAATAATATTTCAAAAATCATGTGATAAAATATATATAAAAAATATTTAATATAAATAAATGACAAGCAAATATGAATATATGGAATACGGAAATGGATGAATTTTATGAAATCAATTACACGTAAATCCGAATCCCGTATAAATATAGATGAATCATTTGAAAAAAAAAAACATGTGAAATGAAATTAATCTCACGTGTAAATCTGATGTTATAAATCATCCACTGCAATGTTTTTTTTTTTTTTGTTCTTTTCCTTCTTGAACTAGTTTTCAAAGCGTATCGATTTCCCATTTAATACCCAACGCTCCACATCCACACGTACGACCGAGCATCTCGCCTTTTGTTATTGTTCTCTGATTTTTGTCGATCCTGTTTGTTGCCTGTCATTAAGAGGCGAGTCGGAGCTGAGTTCGAGGAACGTGCTGTGAAACCAACGGCTCGGAGAAGGTGAGAACGACGTGAGAAGGTGTTTACGCTGCTGTTGTCGGAGTGTGAGCGTAAACAGAAATCCAGCACCTGTTTAGATCCTTGAAGTTGAAGTGATTAAGAAAAAGGGTAGCCAGTGCTCGCTTTACAAAGCATTTAGCAAAATCTCACACAAAACTGAAATCATTTAAGATGAGAGCTTGAACTCAAACATTGTGCTGGAGTTAAGCTCAGAAGGACAGCTGTGAGGATGAAGAAACGCTGACGTGGTTCAATCAAAATCTTGGCACGTCGCTGACCGTCTCGTGTGTTTATCAGCTTCTGATGAAAAAGTTCAGCCAGCTGGATCAGACAGCTGATTTTAACGATACAGTAAAACTTAAACTGAACACAGCAACAGAGCAAGGGTTCAAAGATTTCCCTTAATACAGATGTGTACCACAGTACTTTCTCCTTTTTTCCTTTTTTTCTATTGTGAAATAGTTCTAGGTCAGCACAAAATAAATAAATAAATAAATAAATAAAATAAAATAAAACAAACAGGTCAATATTGTAAGCCTGCTAATCTAACTCCTGGAACTTGTTTGATTTTTACATGAGTTGGTCAGTGTAGCTTTAGAGGCAAGGGATTACGAAAGAGGTGATGAATGTGGGCAGCTGTTTACTCTTTAGTCACGTTTCGCGTTGTAGTTTCTTGCGCTGTTTGGCGGCGTATGAAAGACTCGAACAAGATGAAACGTATATTTTTATCTTTGTGATAAATAATGAATAATATAAAATTAGTTACTTCAGAACTGTAAATTGTGCTGAGGATTTGTTTCTCTGTGTGAGCGTGTGTGTGTGTGTGTGTGTGTTTGGGTGGGAGGGTGTGTTCTGAAACAACTTGTTTTTGCCCAATTGGGAGTCTTTATTATAAACAAACAAACAAACAAACAAATAAATGAATGAATTAATTAATAAAATCTGTCAAGTCATAAACTGTATATGTTTTTTTTTTTTATTTCTGTTCTTTAAAATTTCCCTTGTATTTTACAGCACGGTGGCTTAGTGGTTAGCACGTTTGCCTCACACCTCCAGGGTTGGGAGTTTGATTCCCGCCTCCGCCTTGTGTGTGGAGTTTGCATGTTCTCCCCGTGCCTTGGGGGTTTCCTCCGGGTACTCCGGTTTCCTCCCCCGGTCCAAAGGCATGCATTGTAGGTTGATTGGCATCTCTAAATTGTTTGTAGTGTGTGATTGCGTGAGTGAATGAGAGTGTGTGTGTGTGCCGTGTGATGGGTTGGCACTCCATCCAGGGTGTATCCTGCCTTGATGCCCAATGACACCTGAGATAGGCACAGGCTCCCCGTGACCTGAGTGTAGATCGGATAAGCGGTAGACAATGAATGATTATTTGGATTTTTGTATTGTGGTGCTGTCACGTCCCATCGGCAGTCTACACTTCCTAGGGAGCCTTCACCCGAGTTCTAATTAGTCACGTGCCTCACTTCCGGGGTTACACGCACATTTAAGCTGCACACACAATGTGTCCCACGTGAAGTATCGTCCCCTCATGACATACAAAGCACTTATATTACTCTGCTTAAGTTTATTTTGTTTTGACCTACTGCCTGTTTACCGACTTTTGAGTTTTGCCTTGCATCTCTGTGGATAAACTGTGTTTGACCCTGCTGGCCTTTCGTTCTCTGATTCTTGCCTTGCATTTCGTTTTCGTATTAGTGTGTTTTTCCGGTTTTGACCTCCATTTGTTTTCCCGATTACGATTCTGTCCTGTGTCCTTTCAATAAACTACTTATGGATTCTACACCAGATGCCCCAGGTGCTTCCTTACAGATGCACAGACTATGCAACTTTATTTGAAGTAAAAATGTTTAAAAAATACCTATATTTTACTTTTATTATTATTATTATTATTATTATTATTATTATTATTATTATTATTCATAATGAATAATATCAATATAAAAAAGTAATATATTTTCATGAATAAATCCATGTAATAAGAATTATAGTATATTTATAGAGTACAATTTTATTATAAAGTGTTTTCATAAATTATTATACTTCTATAAAAGATGCAGTTTAGAGAGAAAGTGTTGTCTTCAGTTTAGGTTCTCATAATGAAGCTCTCTGGTTATATTTGGTGTAATTTTTACTGAAAACTCATTTTTGATATAAAAGTTTTTGATTTTTAAAATAACAAAATTTGTTTTATTTTCTTTCAACTAGACTTCATTTACATTTTCGGGAAAGACATGTTGTGTCTCTGTCTCATTCCAAGTTCAATTCCCTTAAAAAAAAAAAAATAAAATAAAATAAAATAAAATAGAATAGAATAGAATAGATAAAATAAAATAGAATAGAATAGAATAAAAATAAAATAGAATAAAAAATAAAATAAAATAAAATAAAATAGAATAGAATAAAATAAAATAAAAAATAAAAAATAAAAAATAAAATAAAATAAAATAAAATAAAATAAAATAAAATAAAATAAAATAGAATAAAATAACATAAAATAAAATAAAATAAAATAAAGTAAAGTAACAGTGGAATGGATTTCCAAGCTTTGTTCACAGGCTTTAAAACTTGGCCCAGGATCATTTAGTGCAAAAAAAAACTCCACTCTCCATCAGATTTGTATCAGGATGTGTAATATTTGGTTACGCTGCCACCTTCTAGCAGATTGTTGACCTTGGTTCAGTCCCTCACTGTTTTAAAACATCGCTCTGCTTATTTATTTTTCCATGATATTGTATATTACTATTATTATTGCAAGCCAGCCTTTTCTCTGATTTGCATGATGGTATGATTTGTAGCATGATTGTATCTTGGGTGTGTGTGGAGCACTCTCGAGTGGTAGCATTTACTCAAACCATCAGCTTTCAAAACCATATTTTGTCAGCTTTCTCTGTTATTCGAGCCAATTGGGGAAATTGAGCTTTTCTATCACTGTCGGCTGTTTTAAGAGCTCTGGGGCTTGGATTCATATTCTACAAAACTGTGAAACAAGTAGAAAAAAAAATGTGAGAAAAAAAATCAGTTTCTGCTCTGAGGTTGATTATTTTTCTAGGGGTTTTATTAATTTTAAAAATGCAAACATTTAGAATTTTTTCATCCTGAGTCACAGCTACTGTTGTAGAAAATTAATCATCTTCAGACCAGTCAGAGTCATGAATTGAACAGCGTTATTGCACAGATTTACCCTTTGAATCAATGTGTTACAGACACGCCAGGCTCTGCATGCACCCAGTCACAGCGCACTCCCTCCCCTGAGTTCTAATTAGTCTCACCTGAGTTTCATGATCACCTTCACCACCACACTATATATAGTACCACAGCTCACTCTGTCCCTGTCCGGTATCGTTACCACATACCTTAGTGTTATGTTTCACGCTACAGACTCTACTGCTAACCTGTTCTCTCGTTTGCTAGAGATTTCTGCCCGCATTGTTTCCCGCAGCTCGCGGTTTCATCTCTGGGGTTTACCTGCACGCCTGATCTGCAGATCTCCTCTCTCACGCCACTACACCTCCAGCCATAGATCACCATCTGTATCCTTGCCCACGCTGCCAAGTCTCCATTCATAGATTCCGGCGCTCATCCCCGATCCTTGCATCAGCTTCCGCGCTTTCAGTTTCTGCCTGCCTTTCTCTCTGCTCCGATCGCTAAATAAACCATCTCAAGTGCATCCACGTCTCAGTCCCTGTTCTGTTCGTAACAGAATACCGGACCTCTCCAACTGAACAGCGGAGCATGAGCGCGCCGGATCCCCTCCACGAGCTGGTCGAGGCGCTCCGCCGTGCGCTCGCCAGCATGCCCGGATCCACAGCTCAGGCAAGCTCTTCCGCCTCAGCCGCGGCTTCTCCTTCGCCGCCTGTGATCGCGAGTCCCGTGGCCACTCCGGCGCTCTACTCTGGCTCAGCGGAGGACTGCAACGGGTTCCTGCTGCAGTGTTCATTGGCCCTGGAGATGCAGCCGCACTCGTACCCTGACGATCATGCCAAAGTCGCGTTCATTGTCTCTCACCTCGGCGGGAAGGCTTTTCGTTGGGCCGAACCACTCTGGACCCAGAACAACCCCATCATGTCCTCGCTGCCCCGTTTCATCGAACACTTTAAGGAGGTGTTCGGGCAACCAGAGCGGGACTCGTCGTTAGGTGAGAGACTATGCCGGCTAAAGCAAGGTTCCATGTCTGTCTCCGACTATGCCCTTCAGTTCAGGACTCTCGCCGCGGCCAGTGGATGGAATGAACAGGCGCTAATCACCACGTATCGTCAGGGTCTCGATCCCCGCGTGCGGTTGCAGCTAGCTGCATACGAGGATTCCATCGGGCTGGAGAGATTCATCCAGCTATCCATCCGATTCGCTACACGCATGCAGCTGTGCCTGGAGGAGCACCAGGGCCAGACAGCTGCCGCCACCCTCGCCCGCCAGCCGGAGACGATCCACGACCCAGAACCAGTCAGTGAGGCCATGCACGTGGGGCACTCGGGCGTGTCGGCTGCAGAACGCCAGCAGGAGCGGCAGAGACGGCTGACCCAGAACCGGTGTTTCTACTGCGGTGGCTCGGGGCATTTCGTGGTGGAATGCCCCCTTTGCCCGGCCAGGCCGATGGTAAGTGCGCTTCTGCCTGATTTGAATGTCACGAAACCCCTTTCAATTTTGGTCAGTCTTGCTACCTCTGGTTTTTGTGTTGCAGCCACTGCACTCCTCGACTCTGGGTCAGCAGGGAACTTCATCTCCAGGAGTCTCTGCCATCAGCTCCGTCAGCTCCACCTCCGCACCACCGCCACGCCGAAGGTTTACCAAATCCACGTGGTAACCGGGAGGTCCCTTCGGCAGGTGCGTCGGCTAGCAGGGCCCCTCCACCTCCAGATCGGGGCCCTGCACACAGAAGAGATCCACCTGATGGTTCTGGAGGACTCCAAAGCGGACGTGGTGCTAGGCCACCCCTGGCTAGAACAGCATGACCCCATCCTTTCGTGGAAGACAGGAGCGGTCCTGAGGTGGGGGGAGCACTGTTTCGAGGGATGTTTTCCAGAACGACCAAGCCCAAAGTTCTCACGAGTCCACGAGGTTCAAATGCACGCTACGTCAGTGGAAAGCCCTCCCGAGAACCATTCCGTCGATATCCCCGCATGCTACTCTCACTTCAGGGATGTATTCTGTCCCAGGAAAGCCTCCAAGCTGCCTCCACATCGGCCATGGGATTGTGCTATCGACCTCATCCTAGGCGAGCCAGTGCCCAGATGGAGGATATACTCCCTCTCCCTCCCAGAAGAAAAGGCCATGGAGGAATACATCGCGGAAGTCTTAGCCCAGGGCTACATTCGCCCATCCACGTCCCCTGCTGCCTCGAGCTTTTTTTTGTGCCCAAGAAGGACGGCGGCCTGCGGCCCTGTATTGACTACCGAGCCCTGAATAAAATCACGGTCAAGTTCAGGTACCCCCTTCCTCTCGTCCCTGCGGCGCTGGAGTGCCTCCTGTGTTCTCGAAGTTGGACCTCCGTAGCGCCTACAACCTCATCCGGATACGGGAGGAGGACGAATGGAAGACCGCGTTTGTGACCCCTACCGGCCACTATGAGTATTTAGTGATGCCTTATGGATTAGCCAATGCCCCCTCCGTTTTCCAAGACTTCATGCATGAGGTACTCCGGGACTTCCTGCACAAGTTCGTTTTAGTGTACATAGATGATATTCTTATCTACTCCCGGAGTATGGCTGACCATCAATGCCACGTTATGGAGGTCCTTCGCAGACTCAGAACTTACCATCTCTTCCTCAAGGCGGAGAAATGTCTTTTCCACCAACCCTCGGTGCAGTTCCTGGGGTATGTCATTGATCGCAGTGGCGTCCGCATGGATGAGAAGAAGGTAGCCGCCATCCGCGACTGGCCCAGACCCACGTCTGTGAAAGAGCTCCAGCGATTCTTAGGCTTTGCAAATTTCTATCGTAGATTCATCCGAGGCTACAGTTCTGTCATCAGTCCGCTCACAAATCTCCTACGAAATAAACCCAAATCACTCACCTGGACTCCAACTGCCTTGCAAGCCTTTGACACACTCAAGCAAGCCTTCATTACCGCTCCCCTCCTCGTTCACCCCAACCCAGAGCGCCTCTTCGTCGTCGAGGTCGATGCCTCAACCACCGGAGTGGGAGCGGTCTTGTCACAGCAGCAGGGGAAGCCACCGAGACTCCATCCATGTGCCTTCTTTTCACGCAAGCTCAACCCGGCGGAAGCAAATTATGACATCGGCAACCGAGAGCTGCTCGCCGTCAAGCTTGCCCTGGAGGAGTGGAGACACTGGCTCGAGGGAGCAAAACACCCCTTTACTGTCCTCACCGACCACAAGAACCTCGAATACCTCCGGGCCGCGAAGAGACTAAACCCCCGTCAAGCCCGCTGGGCCCTATTTTTCACCCGATTCAACTTCACCTTATCGTACCGCCCAGGGTCAAAGAATATCAAGGCCGACGCCCTGTCTCATCTTCATAGTCCAGACATCGCCACCGAGGATCCTGTACCCATTCTCCCTGAAAGGCTCTTCGCGAACCCCATCTTGTGGTCGGAGGAAACGCTCCCCGAGCCAAACGCCTCCACCGATGGCCCACCAGGTTGCCCGCCAGGACTGCAGTTTGTCCCACGGTCCCGCCGCACCAACCTCATTCACTCCACGCACACGTCCCTGGGCACTGGCCACCCCGGAATCACTGGAACCCTCTCGCTCCTTCGACAACATTTCTGGTGGCCCCACATGGCGACGGAGGTCAAAAGGTACGTCCAGGGGTGCAGGGAGTGCGCCATGGCTAAGACCCCACACCATCTCCCTTCTGGAAAGCTACTACCCCTGCCAGTTCCAAATCGTCCATGGTCACACCTAGGGGTGGACTTTATCACCGATCTCCCAGCCTCTGGGGGATGTACGTGTATCCTCGTCATCGTAGACCAGTTCTCCAAATCATGCCGGCTAATTCCCCTGCCTAGACCACCCACAGCCCTGGAAACTGCCGAGTGCCTCTTCAACCATGTCTTCAGGTACTACGGGCTCCCTGAAGACATAGTGTCAGACAGGGGACCACAGTTTACCTCCAGAGTCTGGAGAGCTTTCTTCAAATGTCTGGGTGTGACCGTAAGTCTCTCCTCGGGCTATCATCCGCAAACCAATGGACAGACCGAGAGGAAGATCCAGGAGGTAGGCCGCTTCCTACGTATTTTTTGCCACAGCCACCAGGAATCCTGGAATCAGTTCTTGGGTTGGGCTGAGTATGCCCAGAACTCCCTATGGCAGCCCACCACAGGCCTCACCCCGTTTCAGTGCGTGCTCGGCTACCAGCCCCCACTGTTCCCCTGGGATGGGGAACCATCTGACGTCCCAGCGGTGGACTACTGGTTCCGGGAGAGCGAGAGGGTCTGGGGCGAGGCGCATCAACAGCTTTAACGGGCCGTGCGGAGACGCAGGATGACAGCGGACCTTCGACGATCCCAAGCTCCAGATTATCAGCCGGGGCAGAAGGTCTGGCTGTCAACTCGGGACATCAAACTGCATCTCCCCTGTAGAAAGCTAAGTCCCAGGTTCATTGGTCCCTTCACCATAGTCCGTAAGATCAACCCCGTCACCTATCGTCTACAGCTTCCCCCCGAGTACAGAATACACCCAGTTTTCCATGTTTCTTTACTAAAACCTCACCACCCTTCTGTTTCTCCTTCCACAGGGCCTGGCGCAGCAGAGGAACCCCCCCTTCCGCTGCTCATAGACGACGGGCCTGAGTATCTGGTGAAGGAAGTGTTGGACTCCCGGCGCCGTGGTGGTCGCCTGGAGTACCTGGTCGACTGGGAGGGATATGGTCCCGAGGAACGGTCTTGGATCCCCAGAGACGACATCCTTGATCCGGGCCTCCTCGAGGACTTCCATGCCAGCCACCCCGACCGGCCGGCTCCTCGGGGCAGAGGTCGACCATCACGACGTCGGGGTCCACGGTCCTCGGGAGCGGACCGTGGAGGGGGGGTAATGTTACAGACACGCCAGGCTCTGCACGCACCCAGTCACAGCGCACTCCCTCCCCTGAGTTCTAATTAGTCTTACCTGAGTTTCATGATCACCTTCACCACCACACTATATATAGCACCACAGCTCACTCTGTCCCTGTCCGGTATCGTTACCACATACCTTAGTGTTATGTTTCACGCTACGGACTCTACTGCTAACCTGTTCTCTCGTTTGCTAGAGATTTCTGCCCGCATTGTTTCCCACAGCTCGCGGTTTCATCTCCGGGGTTTACCTGCACGCCTGATCTGCAGATCTCCTCTCTCACGCCACTACACCTCCAGCCATAGATCACCATCTGCATCCTTGCCCATGCTGCCAAGTCTCCATTCACAGATTCCGGCGCTCATCCCCGATCCTCGCATCAGCTTCCGCGCTTTCAGTTTCTGCCTGCCTTTCTCTCTGCTCCGATCGCTAAATAAACCATCTCAAGTGCATCCACGTCTCAGTCCCTGTTCTGTTCGTAACACAATGTTAAACAATACTTTTTCCCTTTAAGACATTCTCACCAGGTCAAAATCATCTCCTCGTGTTACACACGACCTCCAGCCAGACATCCAACCTCAGCTCTTCATTATAGTTATTACCTTCCTGACCGATTATAGAGATTCTCTGCTCGAATTTATTACACAGAGCAGAGAGAAGCTAGTTTGTAAAAGATTAAAGGTCAATATAATAAAACAAGAAGTTATTGATTTATGTCGTCACCCATGAACACCTGACACCATTTCCTCTGCAGGTTACTGATGTTTGTTTTTTTTTTCCCAGGTGTGCGGATTTTCACACGTTCTTGACATTTCCGAGTGAGTTTTTTTTTTTTTTTTTTTTTGTCGAGTTCTCTGGTAGGCAAAGATTAAAATAAACTGGAGTCTAACTCTATAAGTCTTTGTTTTCACATAAAAACTAATTACATTAATGCTTTCATTTTAATTATTTATGTACACTGGATTAAAAAAAAACACCTTCACACCCCTGGTGCCAGGTTTTTGTGAAAAAGAAGATAAACGACTTTAGAACTTTTTGCTCCCTTAATGTAGAATTATATATATAATGTAGAAAAACAGGAAAGATAAAAAGTAAAATTTCAATAAGCTTGTAACTTACAGTAGGAGTCTCCAGCGTTAGTGAGGGAAACCTTGAAAAGCTCAAAAGGGAACCTTCAACTGGGTGACACCGAAGAGTGTGATTATAAATCATCCAAATATCCATGTATATTCAATTCATTCTTTCATTGTCTACCGCTTATCCGATCTATTCTCGGGTCACGGGGAGCCTGTACCTATCTCAGGCGTCATTCGGCATCAAGGCAGGATACACCCTGGATGGAGTGCCAACCCATCGCAGGGCACACACACACACTCATTCACTCACGCAATCACACACTACGGACAATTTAGAGATGCCAATCAACCTACAATGCATGACTTTGGACCGGGGGAGGAAACCGGAGTACCCGGAGGAAACCCCTGAGGCACGGGGAGAACATGCAAACTCCACACACACGGCGGAGGCGGGAACTGAACCCCCAACCCTGGAGGTGTGAGGCAAACGTGCTAGCCACCATGCTCCCCCTATATTCAATTAAATTCAGTTAAATTCAGTTAAATTTATTTGTGTAGAGATTTTAACTATGGACATTGTCTCAAAGCAGCTTTACAGAAGTATAGAAACATAGAAAAAAATAAAAAGTTTAAAGTTAAAGTAAAGCCTGAGGTGAAGGTGGTGAGGAAAAATTCCCTGAGATGATATGAGGAAGAAACCTTGAGAGGAACCAGGCTCAGAAGGGAACCTCATCCTCATTTGGCTGACACTGGACAGTAAATAATGTAAATGTTGATAATGTTATATATCTATAAATGTTCACTATATGCTTAAAAAGTACAATTGTGTAAGCAGGAAATGTATTCAGTAGAGTTTTTATAGACATTGGTTTATTTTGTTGAAGTTATGAACTGTTTACTGGTTTACTGAGACCTGAGTTTGTTTAAGTTCAAAAAAAAAAAAATAACAAAAGAAAAACACTAGAGTATTGATGAGATGATAAAAAGACGTCTAAAATAATGTAGGCTTTAAATTTTAAGTTCAGCAGATTTCTAGCCTCAAGCAAAAATCTGAAGATTTCTGATTTTATGCATATTGACATTACTTCATTCTGTGACACAGACAAAAGTGCTTAGAATTCCTTAAAGACCCAAGATCTCAAACCTTGAACTGTCATGGCTGCCAGTCTGATAACTCTCAGAACCAGACGTCTCAGAACCAGACGAAGTTTATTAAAGCTCACCTTACAGGAAGTTCAGGATTATAAATAAACTAAAAAAATATATTTAAAAAAAATTACCCTATTACCGCTAGCACTAATATTTATAGTGTGTTGTGAAATTTGTAGACAGTCTGACAGGATTTTTAATGAAAACATCTCATGCATTTCTCCTCATTTACTTTGATAATTAGGACGCTCCGTGAGGCGGAAAGACCCGACTCAGGAAAAGCAACCCTCAGAATCTTCCACCATCTGCTACTCACTCGACCTTCTACTACATCACCGAGAACGTTTTTCAGAACAGGGTTGTGGCTCGGATCTCCTCCTGAAATAAACCCGCGCTCAGGGAAGGTGTGAATGGTCAGATAATTGGCGTCGCTGACTGCTGAATGAGTTTTGCATGGCTGAGCATCAGAATTACGACGGGATTGATCCAAACACTCTGGTTGCACTCGTCTATTCGTGTCCCGACTAATCGGAGCATTACAGAGACTTTAAATCATGGTAAATCTGCAGAGCAAAAGAATTTACACACTCTTAAATAGAGAGCGTTTGTAGAATCCATCATATACATGCGTTAGATTAATGAATAATGTGGAGTGAGGAGTGTGTTACTCCAAGGAGATTTTAGATCTGTGAATAATAATATATGACGTGTTTTTCTTGATTTTCTGGCAAATTATTTTTTCACGTTTAAATAAAAATGGACTGAATATCAAATAGCATGCTTTTTTAAATTCTTTTAATTAGCTCCATAGATTAAAAATATATAATATTTTTCTCATCACATGTGAATCATCAAAAGTTTTCAACTTTTTTGCTTTTATTCATCAAAGTTAACATTTAAAACTTTTCATAGAGAAAGATCATTGGATCTTTAGAGCAACTGCTATATATTTAATTAATTATGATGTGCATTCTACCAAGAAAAGTAATTTTTAGGAGTGAAGTTTAATAGCTTTAACATCCATCCATCCATCCATCCATCCATCCATCCATCCATCCATCCATCCATCCATCCGAAAATGTATTAATCTACCCAGCTGTTTTTAATCCAGTTTTGGATGAATGAATTATGCCCTCCATCTTTCCCTTTCTCATCTGGAAAATAAGGACATCTACACCAGGATGCTCTTTATCAACTACAGTTCTGCCTTCAACATGGTCATTCCCCATAAACTCACCCACAAACTGTTCGCACTAGGACTACACCCCACACTCTGCGACTGGCTTCTGAACTTCCTGACTGGCAGACCACAGTCTGTCAGGATTGGAAATAGAACCTCAGCCACCATCACAACAAACATTGGCACCCCACAGGGATGTGTTCTTAGTCCCATCCTCTACACACTGTTCACACATGAATGTGTCGTGTCCCACAAGGACAACATCATCCTGAAGTTTGCTGACGACACTGCAGTGATAGAACGGATCACGAAGCGGCCTACAGGAGGGAGGTGTCTTGTGACATGGTGTGAGGACAACAACCTCACCCTCAACACAGACGAGACAAAGGAGATGATAGTGGACACGAGGATGGAGAGGAGAACTCATCAGCCGCTGTTCATCCGAGAGCTTGAAGTGGAGAGGGTGAGCAGCTTTAAATACCTTTGGGTCCACATCAGCGAGGACCTCACATGGACACTCAACACCACCCAGCTGGTTAAGAAGGCACAACAGCGGCTGTACTTCCTGAGGAGGCTGAGGAAGTTTGGCCTGCCACTTAAGATCCTCACCAACTTCTACAGCTGTGCTATTGAGAGTGTCTTGACCAACTGCATCACCGTGTGGTATGGCAGCACTACTATGAGGGACCGTAAACATTTGCAGAGAATGGTGAAGACTGCAGAGAAGATCATCAGGACTCCACTGCCCTCTCTGCAGACCATTTACCACGGCAGAGTCCACAGGAGTGCTGCCTCCATCCTTAAGGACCCCACCCATCCCCGACATGGACTGTTCACACTCCTGCCCTCAGGACGGAGGTACAGGAGTGTGAAATGCAGGACCTCTAGATTAAGGGACTCCTTCTTTCCCTCAGCCATTAGACTTTTAAACAGCTGATCTCATAGATCATAGTTGAACTAAATTGCTCCTCTTCATATTGCACATTTGTTAATACTACAGCTGTTATTATATCAAGTAGCTGTATCTCACTGCAAATAGTTAATGTTAATGCTACCTCTATTATTATCCACAGTTGCATTCAATTTGCACATTGTTAATGTTACTGCTGCTGCTATTACCCTGTACAGCTGCTATTACCATCTACAGTTGTATTCAATTTTTGCATATAATACAGTAATATTGTTTTGCACAAAAGTAAATATTGTACACTTGCACATACAGATAACAGTCTATACTTCTAGAATTACATAGTCTATCTAATCTAATTCTGCTGCATAGTTTATTTTTATTTATTAATTATGCTTGTGTTTGTATTTATGTGTGTGTTTTATATTTATTTTAATTTTACTTCTTTACATAGATTTTTTGTACTGTCTGGAATTCACTGTGGACAGTAAAGAAAGAATTTCATTGTACAGAGAAACTTGTTTCCTCACTGTGCATATGACAATAAACGCTTTGAATCTTGAATAGATGTGTAGATGTAGATCCAGCTATACAACTGTTACGGGTAGCAGGGCTGAGGGTGAACCACTAGGGGGCCCTCAGTAGGGGTTGTCATGTCATGTCTGTTTATGTTTATGTTTTGGCCATGTGTGTGTTTAAGCCCCGCCCTCGCCTAATGTGTGTTCCTGCCCCTGATCACCTGTTCCCAATGTTTCCCTGATTATGTTTCCTATATATAGTCCTGTCTTTGTCTTCTTTAGTTGCTAGTCCTTGTTTGTATGTAGGCCGATGTGGTGTCGCGGTTTCTGTTCCATGTTCTGTTCATGTCTCGTGTTTGATGTTTAATAAACCCCTTTTTGTTTCACGGAAGCTTCGCGTTGGGTCTGTTATATCCAGCCGGACACCGCCGGTTGTAACAACAACTATCCAGATTTCTTTTATCCATCAGTCTATACAGTATATCCATCCATCCATCCCATCCATCCCAACCATCCATCCCAACCATCCATCCATCCATCCATCCCAACCATCCATCCCATCCATCCCAACCATCCATCCCATCCATCCCATCCATCCCAACCATCCATCCCATCCATCCCATCCATCCCAACCATCCATCCCATCCATCCCATCCCTCCCAACCATCCATCCATCCCAACCAACCAACCATATCTATCTATCTATCTATCTATCTTAGAAGTTATATATGTTTATTTGCAGATAGATAGATAGATAGATAGATAGATAGATAGATAGATAGATAGATGTTCTATCTATGATTGGATTTTAAAAAAAATAGACAAATACAATAGCTTTGGCTGTATAGTTCGAAGGGTATTTGGATAGATGGATGGATGGCAGAATGCATGGATGGATGGATGGATGTTGATTTGATGGATGGAAGAATAAATGGAAAGTTGGATTTTTCCATCCATGCAAAGATCCACATAGTTTTATATCTAGCTGCATTGTAGATAGATAGATAGATAGATAGATAGATAGATAGATAGATAGATAGATAGATAGATAGATAGATAGATAGATAGATAGACAGTGAGGCAGGCATATGGATAAAAGGATGGATATACAGAAAATAGGCTGTATTAAACATTTAAAGGTATGAATAAATGATGATCCTGGGAAAATTAGGGGATTAGTGTCATGCTTCAGTCTGTAATGTTTCCACTTAGCCCTCTTTACCATGTCTGGTCTTTCAGCTAAGCAACTCATGTAGGAGAATAAAATATATCGATATCTTCAGCCCAATGACCGTGTAAGCCCAGTCGATCACACACCACATCGTTCATCCAGTTCCTAACTTTTAATAATTTCTCTGGCCTTCACGCCTTCTGCCCTGGTGCCATCATTAATTACCTTTCACCCAGCAGGCAGGAGGACAGCAGTGACACGTATCACATCAATATCCCACTAAACACAGGCCACTACACACCCAGGCCTTAGAGTGCTTAGCTTTTAATACATTATTTTCCATGTGCTTCTTTGAACAGAGACTATCATATACAGTGGAACCTCTGCATACGAATACCCTCTCTTATGAACCTCAACCTAAAAAATGCAAATTCGCACACAAAGCATTTTCGGCATACAAACGAACTGAACCAAACCAAACGCCGGCTAAGTTGCACGTGCGTCTGGGAGCCGTTCAAAACTTGTTTGCGTCAGTGGAAAGCCAAGTGAAGCCTGAAGAGTCAGTTTTTCAGTCAGTGAAAGCTGTTGGGAAAGAGTCAACCCACCATACCAACATTGCCTTCAGCATGTATTCAAAAGCTGGATGATTTTTTGGGCGTTTTTTTGTTGACAGATCGGTGGCGTGGGCGGTCTGTTCTATTTTTAGCCCAAGCTTGGTGGCACGACTTCCTGTGAGGACTCTTAACATGGAATTCTTGGCTTGGGTCAGTTCTTTGTAAGCAGCCGTACAGTTTACATACGCTTCGTATTGGGAATATTGATAATATCTTTGTTTGGCCCCAACGGTGGATTTACATTATGTAAATGCCCCTATCTGCATTTACATTATTTCTTATGGGAAAATTATTTTTGTAATACGAATTTTCACCTCCACTGTATTTTTTTCACTCTCTTCTGAAGCGGTCTTGAGTGAGTGATTATCAGGTCAGAGAGTTCCAGTATTGACCATGTGGAAGACAACAAGGCTGTGTGAAACATGAAGGTTTCAGGTCTAACTGAATTACCTCAGCTTCAGTTATTGGCGTAACGGATCGATAAACGTCCAGTGGTTCTATAGAGATTATACAATTTATTTGCTTTGCTTTTAGGTTCCTTCTCTTTAGCATGAATTACACTTGATGACACGATACACTGCATTTATTGTTCACTTGTCAAACAGAATATGGTGCAGTCGCACTTAATACTGCACTCACAACCATGTGTGAGAGTGGTGCATGATTTCATATCCATCCATCTTTTTAATCCAATCCTGAGAGCAATGGATAGAACTAATCCAACTTTCTATTTATCCATCCATCCATCCATCCATTCATCCATCCATCCATCCATCCATCCAACCAAGCTGTATCTATATATTCAACTTTTTTAATCCAATTCTTAAAAGTATAGATAGATAGATAGATAGATAGATAGATAGATAGATAGATAGATAGATAGATAGATAGATAGATAGATAGATAGATAGATTCCTTCCTTCCTTCCTTCCTTCCTTCCTTCCTTTATAGCCATATGTTCTGATTAAAATATTTTTAGGACTTTTTCTTTTCTTTAAAAGCATGAAAGCATTAAAGATTGGACAGGAAAGAAAGAAAGAAAGAAAAAAAGAAAGAAAGAAAGAAAGAAAGAAAGAAAGAAAGAAAGAAAGGTACATAGATAGATAGATAGATAGATAGATAGATAGATAGATAGATAGAAAGAAAGAAAGAAAGAAAGAAAGAAAGAAAGAAAGAAAGAAAGAAAGAAAGAAAGAAAGAAAGTAAGTATATCCTTGGTACCCATGTGTTCTGATTAAACTTGGCTTCATCAATTCAGCTTAGACCCATTAAAGTTTGCTCTAGGAAGGGAATAAAACCTCCAGGAAGTCAGGGGTGACACATACATACATTTTTATTTTTAGTGTGTAGACTAAAGGCCAAATTCATCCCTGCTGTGTGTCTAAAGTGTGTTTTGGAAACTTGGTGATTTAGCAAGCAAAAAATCTGCATAATAAAATATTAAAAAAGCAAGTCTGTTAATCAACCACCTAGAGCTCTGGGTACACAGACACGCCACTAAAGATGCAGACGCTGTGGCCAGTGTGTACATCAAGCAGGGCGCTGAAGGGGTGGGGATTATTCCGTTACAGAATATTTCCTCTCTGTGGTCTCTGAAGTGAGAGGGATTAACCATTCCAAGCACAGAGCTGAGCACTTATGAGTTATGTGCTTTGCTCAGCATTGCTTTTTCATTCGGATCAATGAATTCAAAACTGTTGAAACATCAAACCTTAGCCGCTAAGCTCCTAATTCAATTTTATTTGTATAGCGCTTTTAACAATGGACATTGTCTCAAAGCAGCTTTAGAGAACATAAGAAATATAGTACAAAAAAGAGAGATATTATTAGACAAAAATTAATATTAGACAAATATTTAGATTTATTTGTATTTATCCCTAATGAGCAAGCCTGGGGCGACTGTGGAAAAAATCGGAAGGAAGGAAGGAAGGAAGGAAGGAAGGAAGGAAGGAAGGAAGGAAGGAAGGAAGAAGAAAGTGGCAAAAGAAGAGAGAGAAAGAAAGAAAGAAAGAAAGAAAGAAAGAAAGAAAGAAAGAAAGAAAGAAAGAAAGAAAGAATGAAAGAACGAAAGATGAAGTGTATCCTTGGTAGCCTTGTTTTCTGATTAAACATGGCTTCATCTCTTCAGCTTAGACCCTTAAAACTCCCGGAAGTCAGGGGTGATACATAGCAGCTAAGGTTTGATGTCTGTGGAAAGGAAAAACTCCCTTAGATGATATGAGGAAGAAACCTTGAGAGGAACCAGATTCCAAAGGGAACCTTATCCCCATTTTGGTGACACCAAAACACCGAAGAGTGTGATTATAAATAACGTAACCAGGAGCTCCTGAGCATCTCAGAAATTAGCTCAACATCTGAGTTCATTGGAGATTCAACACTGACTCCTCCATGCCAAAGCCTTCAGATGCTCAGTGATGGAGATACAGCAGATGTAGAATGATATTTTGTGTATTGATTAGGAGATTGTTGTCCTCAAATCCCACATGGGGTTGGGAATGTCCAAAATCTTCATGAATCAGAATCCAAATGGAGCTGGTATAATCTCTAGATGCCTCAGGATACTTGCAAGGTTGGTCTCTTCTCACTGAAGGTCCAAAATCTTCATGAAGAGGAACTCAACAGGAGCTGGTACAATCTCTAGATGCCTCTGGATACTCGTAAGGTTGGCCTTTTCTGGTCCTCTGGTCCGAAATCTTCGAACACAACTGGATCTAGCATCAATGCCTCAGGATGGGTAGAAAAAGAGAAGCAAGTGGAGAGAAATTCATCTAATTAGTAATACAAACACAACTGATTAGATCCTCTGCATGCTTGGGAATCATCCTGTTCATGTAAGTGCATATATTACGATTTTTAAAAAAAATTATTATTATGATTGTTTACAATATTTCCTCTAATGTAAAAGATTTAAATCATCAGTTTAAAGACTCAGTCATTCGCTGTGGTCATGTGGTTTAATTTTCTCCCTGGCAAGTTCCCACTATCTGCTGTGAATTCTCACAGCTCCTAAATTCTTGGTGAATATTTCACACTGTCTGTGAGAAGGAATGAATGAATGTAAATTGGGATATCACTTCACCTCCCAGGCTTTCTTACGCCATCACACACTTCGGCTTAATCCAGAGGAGAGGAGCGAGTAGGGCAGAGAAGTGCAGAGAAGTGCAGAGAAGTGCAGAGAAGTGCAGTGTGGCTCAGGAAACGTATTCCCATCCATATTCAGCTGCTGTCAGAAATTGTTCTTGTGGCACGTTTTGGAGTTCGTCTTGACTGCAAGAGCAATCGGGAAGGGTTTAGCTCAACGGAAAAGCATGGAAGTGCTTTAGGGGGGAAAAAATAAACTACTGGGAATGTTTTTTTATGCAGATGATGACACATACTGAGTCCCTAAATCAATCTATTGTTGTAACACACATCTTAACCTTCTAACTTTATATATTAATATTATCTGACCTCATGCATGACTGCAGAAAAAGGGGATTTTTTTAATAATTGGGGGAAAAAATGTAGTGCAAACTGTGTAAGTTGGACAATGGATAAATTTTTTCTTCTGTCTGATGTAGGACAGGACAACTTTCTGAAATCCACAAAAAGAAATGAAAGAGAGAAAGTACACAAAGTCGAGTTCTGCTCCTCACCTGCTTAGGTTCATATTCTAGTGTCTAGATCTGGATTATGAACTCACCTACATGATTGGCTCCGAGGTTGCCAGATTTTTCCTGAGTAGAAGAGCTTGAGACACAATTTCCGGTAATGTCTAAGCCACCATCTTTCAGCAGAGGAACTCACCTTTAAGCCTTTTAAAAATAAATGATGGTAATGCAGACCGAAAAAGTAGATCGCTTTTCATCTCTTGCTGTGAAAAGAAATATAAAGAAAAATAGAAGCCATTTTTAAGCCAAAAAATGATATTATATGAATGAAACGATGGCAAACTCTGAATTAGTATTGCTTTGATCACATTGATCACGCAACTTTAGTTTACTTTAACAATATGGCCTCCATGCTCTATTTTTTAACAAACAGCACTTGATGCAGCACATCCTATTTATTTTTTAACATTCATTTTTTGTTATAATTAGTCATCTATACTGCTTAATGTAGCCACAATAGATAGAGTTAAAAAAAAAACCCACCTGCTTTGTTACAATCGTCCAAGCTCTGAACCACCAGAGAGAACGCACGCCAGAGTTCTTCACTTCCGGTTTCTACTTCCAGGTTTACGGCAACACAGCGCAAATGCTGGCGAGGGTTCTCTCAGGTGATTCGGAGGTTGGGATATTGTAACATGCCTGATATTGTGTAGGTCCTCCTTTTGGGCTCACCTGTTGATGCATGGACTCCACATGACCTCCGAAGGTGTTCTGTGGTATGTGGTGCCAAAACATTAGCAGCAGATCCTTTAATTCATTTAAATTGAAGCAGATAACCCTGAACAATTTTTTCATACTGAATACAGAAATATGAGCAACCAGAGGTCTCCAACACATTACTCGCGAGCTACCAGTGGCTCACACCCAAATTCTGAGTAGCTTGCTTAAAGATTTATAGAATATGTACAAATAAATGAGATCAAATTAACTCAATAAACCCCGCCCCTCACGGTGGCTTGGTGGTTAGCACGTTTGCCTCACACCTCCAGGGTTGGGTGTTCGATCTCCGCCTCTGCCATGTGTGTGTGGAGTTTGCATGTTCTCCCCGTGCCTCGGGGGTTTCTTCCGGGTACTCCGGTTTCCTCCCCCGGTCCAAAGACATGCATTGTAGGTTGATTGGTATCTCTAAATCGTCCGTAGTGTGTGATTGCGTGAGTGAATGAGAGTGTGTGTGTGCCCTGTGATGAGTTGGCACTCCGTCCAGGGTGTATCCTGCCTTGATGCCCTATGACGCCTGAGATAGGCACAGGCTCCCCGTGACCCGAGAATAGATCAGATAAGCGGTAGACAATGAATGAATGAACCCCGCCCCTTTCCCGTGTACCTAAATCTGACTTCCCGGACAAATTATACTCCTCCACGTGTGCACACGCATCACACAGTTTAATCCAACCGTTCATCAATAGATTTCACACACAGCTAGCACCAAGACCGTACATGGAAGCATTATATAAACTTAAAGCACAAATTAATGTAGTTTGGATAAATGATAAAGGAAACACATGGCAGATCCTTTTAACTTGGAAGCTGCTGAGCATTCAACAGCATTAGGAATAAAGCTGTAATGCTGCCAAAGTAAAATCGGCGAATAAATCTATCCTGCTGCAGAAAGATGCAGGACAAGTGAGCTGTAGATATTTCTTATTAGTGCAGAAGGTGTTTCAGAGTAAAGTACTGTTTAATATTTCTCACTGCACATGCATCTGAATGCCATAAAAATGCTATTATTTAATCACTTAAAGTGTAATAGATTTTCAGGCCTCTGATTTCAAAATGAATCTCACTTTCAATATCAAAGGTGTTCCCTTTTTTATGAAAAGAGTCTTTTTCAGTCTTGCTGAGGCCATCAGGGGATGTGCCAGGGGACTTGTCAGTAACAAGTTACTGATAAATAACAGAATCCATGTGAATGAAGGAAATCTGACAATAATAACTGATTTTTAACTGCAACAAAAACAGCTTTTTCAGCTGGTTTGGTTTATGACAATAAGTTATGTAAATAAACATTACCAATAATACAGTGGGGCAAAAAAGTATTTATTCAGCCACCAATTGTGCAAGTTCTCCCACTTAAAAAGATGAGAGACAGAATGAGAAAAAAAAATCCAGAAAATCACATTGTCTGATTTTTAAAGAATTTATTTGCAAATTATGGTGGAAAATAAGTATTTTGTCACCTACAAAAAAGCAAGATTTCTGGCTCTCACAGACCTGTAACTTCTTCTTTAAGAGGCTCCTCTGTCCTCCACTCGTTACCTGTATTAATGGCACCTGTTTGAACTCGTTATCAGTATAAAAGACACCTGTCCACAACCTCAAACAGTCAGACTCCAAACTCCACTATGGCCAAGACCAAAGAGCTGTCAAAGGACACCAGAAACAAAATTGTAGACCTGCACCAGGCTGGGAAGACTGAATCTGCAATAGGTAAGCAGCTTGGTGTGAAGAAATCAACTGTGGGAGCAATTATTAGAAAATGGAAGACTTACAAGACCACTGATAATCTCCCTCGATCTGGGGCTCCACGCAAGATCTCACCCCGTGGGGTCAAAATGATCACAAGAACGGTGAGCAAAAATCCCAGAACCACACGGGGGGACCTAGTGAATGACCTGCAGAGAGCTGGGACCAAAGTAACAAAGGCTACCATCAGTAACCCACTACGCCGCCAGGGACTCAAATCCTGCAGTGCCAGACGTGTCCCCCTGCTTAAGCCAGTACATGTCCGGGCCCGTCTGAAGTTTGCTAGAGAGCATTTGGATAATCCAGAAGAGGATTGGGAGAATGTCATATGGTCAGATGAAACCAACATAGAACTTTTTGGTAAAAACTCAACTTGTCGTGTTTGGAGGAGAAAGAATGCTAAGTTGCATCCAAAGAACACCATACCTACTGTGAAGCATGGGGGTGGAAACATCATGCTTTGGGGCTGTTTTTCTGCAAAGGGACCAGGATGACTGATCCGTGTAAAGGAAAGAATGAATGGGGCCATGTATCGTGAGATTTTGAGTAAGAACCTCCTTCCATCAGCAAGGGCATTGAAGATGAAACGTGGCTGGGTCTTTCAGCATGACAATGATCCCAAACACACCACCCGGGCAACGAAGGAGTGGCTTCGTAAGAAGCATTTCAAGGTCCTGGAGTGGCCTAGCCAGTCTCCAGATCTCAACCCCATAGAAAATCTTTGGAGGGAGTTGAAAATCTGTGTTGCCCAGCGACAGCCCCAAAACATCACTGCTCTAGAGGAGATCTGCATGGAGGAATGGGCCAAACTACCAGCAACAGTGTGTAAAAACCTTGTGGTGACTTACAGAAAACGTTTGACCTCTGTCATTGCCAACAAAGGGTATATAACAAAGTATTGAGATGAACTTTTGTTATTGACCAAATACTTATTTTCCACCATAACTTGCAAATAAATTCTTTAAAAATCAGACAATGTGATTTTCTGGATTTTTTTTTCTCATTCTGTCTCTCATAGTTGAAGTGTACCTATGATGAAAATTACAGGCCTCTCTCATCTTTTTAAGTGGGAGAACCTGCACAATTGGTGGCTGACTAAATACTTTTTTGCCCCACTGTATGTAATAGCACGAGTAGCTTTTGGCCACCTTAATTTTGTAGCTCTTCGAGGAATAAAGGTTGGAGACTGCTGAATTAAACTAAACTATACATTGTAATTAAAGGTCAAAGGTCAGTTAGTTTTGTACTTCAACAGTGAACATTTGAAGACTTTGGCAGGAAGGAATTTAGTGTTAAGTCTATTATGAACTCATAATGAAATTACACTTATCTATTAGTTGAACAGGAGCTCTTGGTTGCACAATTCCACTTGACTATAAACTGTTGAAGAAAGAGCATCATTTACTGTCCAGTATCACCCAAATGAGGATGAGGTTCCTTTCTGAGCCTGGTTCCTCTCAAGGTTTCTTCCTCATATCATCTCTGGGAGTTTTTCCTCACCACCGTCACCTCAGGCTTGCTCATTAGGAATAAATATTAATTTAATTTTAAACTTTATCATTTTTATTCTATGTTTCTATACTTCTGTAAAGCTGCTTTGAGACAATGTCCATTGTTAAAAATGATATATAAATAAGATTAGTTGAATTGAATTGAAAACAAAGATGTAAACAAGAAGACAACATGGAATGGAGCACTATAGCGCTGTAGCTCTGAGTGTATTTGTATTTGCCTTAGATCAATCGACATACAGACAAATAGATTTAACAGGTAAATAACACTGAATGTACAGATGTGTACAGTTGTGACATACAGAGTTTCAGCTACAGATTTATGACATACAGCATGTCAACTATTGTTTCAAATCTGAAATGATTTGTTTTGAAAGGAAGAAACTTTAAACCTGTTGGTGGTCAAGAACGACCTTAAAGATCAGAGCCATTATTCTAAAGCTACAAGCTGGAGAGCAGGAAGACGTCACATGTAATAAATCACTGCCAGCTGATGGCCTAGAGGAGCTAAAGGTGCTCGAAGATAAAGTCGAGAGGACTAGATTAGAAAGATTTAAACCAGTTCTCTGTTTAAAACAGTGTCTGTGCTATTTTTTTCTTGAGTTTCTTCTTTTAACACTTCAGCTTAGTATACACAGTATGTGTCACGGATTTCTCACCTGCATCGACACACAGCATGCGCTTTTGACTTGTTACCTGACTGTGTTCACCTGTTCTGTGCTACTACATCATTAGCTTTACCTTGTCTTTTTCAGTGTTGTTTTGCGTGTGTTCTTTTTTGTGTTTGTTGTCTCTGGCTTCATATGCTCTGCTATAGGTGGACCAATGGACCAATCAAGAACAAGAATCAAACCAGAAGGGGTGGAGCCTACTGTTTATAGCGCCAAGAAGCCCTGGAGGGGAGATGACAGCCTTGTTAGCCCTCATAGGAGTTTTTTTTGTTGTCGTTGTTTGTTTTTTTTACATTTACAATTTATTTCATTTTAAGCAACTGAGCATTAAGGGCCTTTCTCAGGGGCCCAGTGGTGGCAGCTTAGACACCCTATTTAAGAGGGCATGTGCCACCCATTGTAATTTTTAGTTAGTTTAGCCTAGGGTAGTCAGCTAGTTTTGCTTTTTAGTTAGGTTAATTAACCCCAAAAGAGCCTAGAGTAGTCTGTTGTTGTTTTTTTCATTTCCTTGGCACTGCCCATGTTTTCCTATCTCTGTGAGTCTAGCTCCACTGTCACTTCCTGTCCTGAGTTCTCATATTTTGTCAGAAATGTCTTGTAATTTGGATAATTGAAGCAATAATATATTCTACTTCCTGTTCTGTCACCAACATTCAACAACCTACTACATAAAAAGTTATTGTTCCTGCTCTTCCCCTAGGCACGTATCACATGTCAAACAGTTATAATGTTTTTCAGGCTTAACACCTAGCCTAATGTTCTGTGTACCTCCTGGTTTTGAGCTTTTAACTGAGTTATAATACAGATTTTTAACCTCCCTAATAAAATGTACACAGAGTTGGCAGTACACAGAAGGCAGTCCAAAAGCAGGATGGATAAATGAAGAAAATGCGTCCACAGTATATCTAATTTTCCTTACGGAATCAGATTTGTTGTATTTGTTTGTACTCGGAATCAGCTTCAATTTTTGTTTGTTATTGTGAAAAAGATATGGCTTCTGGGTAAGCCTGCTCCTGAAGATTATACTGATCCTAACTCAATCCCTCAGGCCTCTGAGAGCTCAACAGTAATATGATACTTAAGCTGTAATAAACCAGCCCTGGAAGATTCCGGATTCCACTGGGAACGAGTACAAGGAATTCTCAACTCTGATTGGTTAGAAGGTGTTGATTAATTTTGTATAACAGCAGATCTGATAGTTGCAGAGCTGTGAGCATTAATGAGCTTGTTCTATGGGACTTGTATGGTATTTCTGTACGTTTGTGTCATTAACAACAACAAAATTCTTTGTGACAGAACAACTTTTTTTTTTAACCTGATGTGTCATTCAATAATAAATTGCTATGGTATAAGAACAAAAAAACACTTTAAGGCAGGAATATTCATCCTATGAGATACCTATGGCTACATTACTATGTGTATAATGTTGGCTTTTTTTTGGAGCACTAAAGCTTGACAATATGTCCCAGTGTGGTTCTTCTGGAACAATGTCCTCCACTACATGCTGTAGTGCCATCAGATTCTCTGAGAGATAAGAGATATTCGCTCTTGGATGCTCCGTGTAGTGGCAGGAAGTGCAGGTGCTCTATTTTTATTCTCAGCTCTGGATGGTGTGAAAATATTTTTAACTTTTTGTAAAGGAAAGCCTGAGGCCTGTTGAATGAAAACCCATACCACGAACACCAAGCTGGGTTGGAGCTCCATCTTTCACAAGAGCATAAATTTTGAATTGAGTTTCTACTAAAATAAGGACAGAACACAAAGTGTTCAGGCTACAAAGAAGCTCTCAACTTTCTGACATGAACACTGGTCATGCACTGGACTGGAATATTTATTTAAGGAATAAAATCTGACAAAATAGTGGTGTGATGAAGTAGAGTTACTGTTTAGGACCCTGAAGTTTTAACAACATTGTGTCCTAGAGTGGTTTGTTCCTTTTGTTTTACAACAACTTTCCAAACAATTTTTTTTTTTCATTATAATAATTAAAGAAAAAGGTTGTACTTTTTGTTATAATGAATTCATAAGCAATAAATGTTTAATAAACATGTTATAATAATGTAATAAATAATATAATATAATAGTGATTGTTCCAATAATGAATAGAATGCAAGATTATTCTTAGAGTTGTGCATGAATTTATTACAGTAGTTATTATCCCACAATATAATAATAATAATAATAATAATAAGAAGAAGAAGAAGAAGAAGAAGAAGAAGAAGAAGAATATAGCGGTATACTTATAGAACTTTTGGGATTATTTATATTATTAAATTTCTTCAGAATTAGACTAGTTACAATTCAAGCCTATGCAATAAATGTATAATAAACGTATAGTAATACTGTAATAATCATATATTTTATGATTAACAATGATAAAAATAATGTAAGATTATGCTTAGGCTTGTGGATGAATTTATTGCATTATTATTATTATTATTATTATTATTATTATTATTATTATTATTATTATTATTATTATTATTATTATTATTGTTATTAAAAAAGAAAAAAATAGTAAAATGGAATCCTCTCAATGCATAAGATACTGAGTAAATCGTATGGTCAGATGGAGGCAGAAGTGCATGTGAAGTGTGTGTGGAGTGTATAAGGAGTGTGTATGAAGTGTGTATGGAGTGTGTAGGCAGGTCATTTCCCTCCCATACACCAGGTACTTGGTGAACACTCAGAGTTCTGATGGTAGCTACAGTATGGTTGCAGCAGTCTAGGTTCTGCTGAATCAGGAGCTCTCGCTCTATTATTCCAGGTATTTCATGCCATTTCAATACAGGCCTCCAGAGATGTGCTGCTCATCCCTGCTCCTGGCTCAGATCCTCTCTAAAACCTCTCACAGATTCTCTTTCCTCATGCTCTTTGACTCAGATTAGGGCTTTCTGTCCTGACAGTCAGTTCAGTTCTGCATGATGAAAAAGACATCAAGAATATCCTGGTTTTGTCTCTTGTTTTGTTTTGCCATATTGCAAATGCACTTAACATTATGAAATCAATGTTTTTCTCTGACCCAGGCTGAAAAAAACCCAGCAATTTTAAGTACAAAGTCATCAGTTTGCTCCAGCAAATGAAAGCATAGAGCGAATACACAAAGGAATAAAGCAGCTCATCTTGAAATATATCTTCAGGTAGGAGCCATAGATCAAAGAGGTCTGAAGCGGCCCGGATCATTAGTCAAGAGACAGAAATAGATGGAAACCGTGTGTGTTTTATAACCTTGTGGAATATGGAATATGTAGAGTGCCCCAAAACACCACAAACCAATGTTTTCTTCATTTCCCTTGGAATAAAGTATAAGACACTTGCAGTTAATGAATACTGTCTGACAAATTACACTGCAGCTGTTTGGCAATGAAAAGAAGTGGAAAGAAAGGCAGTGATTTTGTGGAAAATGTTTATAATGGGGTTTTCCATCTTGGTGTTGTAGGTTTTTAATGTCAAAACTGGCTGAGAATTGGTAGGAAAAATCATGTTGAAAGTAGAGTGTAGCATGAATGTGTAAGTTAATAATGATGAAGAATAGATATGTTTTATGACAGAGACACTTAGGCAAAGCTGGATGACTATGGATAAGGGAGTGTCTGAGTATTCAAAGGAGTGTAGTCCATGGTGGTCCTGATTTCTTATTTTTTTGCATGTTTGTCACACTTTAATGTTTCAGATAATCAAACACATTTAAATATTAGTCAAAGATAACACAAGTAAACACATCATGCAGTTTTTAAATGAAGGTTTTTATTATTAAGGGAAAACAAAATCCAAAACTACATGGCCCTGTGTGAAAAAGTGTTTGCCCCCTAAGCCTAATAACTGGTTGGTCCACCCTTAGCAGCAACAACTGCAATCAAGCGTTTTCGATAACTTACAATGAGTCTGTTACAGCACTGTGGAGGAATTTTGGCCCACTCATCTTTGCAGAATTGTTGTAATTCAGCCACATTGGAGGGTTTTCGAGCATGAACCACCTTTTTAAGGTCATGCCACAGCATCTCAATCGGATTGAGGTCAGGACTTTGACTAGGCCACTCCAAAGTCTTCATTTTGTTTTTCTTCAGCCATTCAGAGGTGGACTTGCTGGTGTGTTTTGGGTCATTGTCCTGCTGCAGAACCCAAGTTCGCTTCAGCTTGAGGTCACAAACAGATGGCCGGACATTCTCCTTCAGGATTTTTTGGTAGACAGCAGAATTCATGGTTCCATTTATCACAGCAAGTCTTCCAGGTCCTGAAGCAGCAAAACAGCCCCAGACCATCACACTACCACCACCATATTTTACTGTTGGTGTGATGTTCTTTTTCTGAAATGCAGTGTTACTTTTACGCCAGACGTAATGGGACACAGACCTTCTAAATAGTTCAATTTTTGTCTCGTCAGTCCACAGAGTATTTTCTCAAAAGTCTTGGGGATCATCAAGATGTTTTCTGGCAAAACTGAGACGAGCCTTTATGTTCTTTTTGCTCAGCAGCGGTTTTCGTCTTGGAACTCTGCCACGCAAACCATTTTTGCCCAGTCTCTTTCTTATGGTGGAGTCATGAACACTCACCTTAACTGAGGCAAGTGAGGCCTGCGGTTCTTTGGATGTTGTTGTGTGGTCTTTTGTGACCTCCTGGATGAGTTGTCGCTGCGCTCTTGGGGTAATTTTGGTCGGCCGGCCACTCCTGGGAAGGTTCTCCACTGTTCCATGTTTTCGACATTTGTAGATAATGGCTCTCACTGTGGTTCGCGGCAGTCCCAAAGCTTTAGAAATGGCTTTATAACCTTTTCCAGACTAATAGATCTCAATTACTTTCTTTCTCATTTCCTTTTGAATTTATTTGGATCTCGGCATGATGTCTAGCTTTTGAGGATCTTTTGGTCTACTTCACTTTGTCAGGCAGGTCCTATTTAAGTGAGTTCTTGATTGTGAACAGGTGTGGCAGTAATCAGGCCTGGGTGTGGCTAGAGAAATTGAACTCAGGTGTGATAAACCACAGTTAAGTTATGTTTTAACAGGGGGGGCAAACACTTTTTCACACAGGGCCATGTAGTTTTGGATTTTGTTTTCCCTTAATAATAAAAACCTTCATTTAAAAACTGCATGATGTGTTTACTTGTGTTATTTTTGACTAATATTTAAATGTGTTTGATTATCTGAAACATTAAAGTGTGACAAACGTGCAAAAAAATAAGAAATTAGGAAGGGGCCCAACACTTTTTCACACCGCTGTATGTCTCAGAAAATTTGCTACTACTTACATTCACATTTCTTGCATTTGGCAGATGCTCTTATCCAGAGCGACATACAAAAGTGCTTAGAAGTCTCTATTATTGAATACATTAACACTGGTTCAGTAGGTCACAGACTTAGGATACCATCAGCCTAAAAACTGGAAAATAAGCGCTAGTTTAAGTGCTTCAGGAAGAGGTAGGTCTCCATTAATCGTTTGAAGACAGTCAGTGACTCGGCTGTTCAGACATCTAGGGGAAGTTCATTCCACCACCTCGGTGCCAGAACAGAGAAGAGTCTAGATGTATCAGTCAAGCAGTCCTAGTGGACCTGAGGGAGCGAGGTGCAGTGCAAGGAGTAATAAGAGCTTTACCTCAAAGCTCTTATTACTCCTTGCACTGCACCTGTTACGGGTAGCAGGGCTGAGGGTGAACCACTAGGGGGCTCTCAGTAGGGGTTGTCATGTGGTGTCTGTTTTTGTTTACCTCGGCCATGTGTGTGTTTAAGTCCCGCCCTAGCCTAATGTGTGTTCCTGCCCCTGATCACCTGTTCCCAATGTTTTCCTGATTATGTTTCCTATATATAGTCCTGTCTTTGTCTTCTTAGGTTGCTAGTCCTCGTGTGTAGATAGGCCGATGTGGTGTCGCGGCTTCTGTTTTCTGTTTCATGTTTTGTCTCATGTGTTCTATGTTTAATAAACCCCGTTTGTTTCACGAAAGCTTCGCGTTGGGTCTGTTCCATCCAGCCGGACACCGCCGGCCGTAACAGAAGGACTAGCCCCAACCGAACAGATCCAGCGCGAAGCTTCAGCGCGAAGGTTAGTTTTTTTGTTTCCGGGGTTTTAATTTTTTGCTTGGTTTTTCGTTTTGCGCTCCGGGTCGGAGTGGTGTTTTTCGGGGGGGTTTTTCGTTGATTCCGCCCCTCTCTCCGCCCGTGGTTAGGGAAAGGAGGAGGGTTACGGCAGAAAAATTAGTTTTTGGAGGAATTTTGATTTCGCTCGCTCCGTTCCTGTTTCCGTGGGGGGCGTCGCCTCATGATGTAGCTTCCGTGAGGGGCGTGCCCCCATTTTTATCCCGCGGAGGAGTTCCGGCCAAGGGCCGGAGTTTCAAGTTTTTGTTACCGGCTCTCGCTCCGCCTAGGTTCCGGTGGGGGACGTCGCCCCACAATGTAGCTTCCGTGGGGGGCGTTGCCCCAATTCTCGCCGGCGGAGGAGAGTTCCGGCCAGGGCCCCGGACCCGAGAATTTTTTTTTTGTTTTGGTTTGCTCAGACTCTCGCTCCGCCCATGTTTCTGTGGGGGGCGTCGCCCCACAATGTAGCTTCCGTGGGGGGCGCTGCCTCACCCGTCGTCAGCGGAGGAGAGTCTGGCAGCACCCTGCTCCCGCCCTCCCGCCCCTCGGGGAGTTCCAGTTTCCAGCGAGGCAGACATCGTCGCCCCGGAGCCGTCGTTCGTCGGTGGACGTCGCTCGGTGCGAGTGCTCGGCGGTGGACGTCGCTCGAAGCTGCTGCTCGGCGGTGGACGTCGCTTGGTCCTGCGGCTCGGCTGTGGACGTCATTCGGCTCTGCGGCTCGGCTGTGGACGTCATTCGGCTCTGCGGCTCGGCTGTGGACGTCATTCGGCTCTGCGGCTCAGCTGTGGACCTCGTTCGGCGCCTCCGCTCGGCTGTGGACGTCGCGTCGGACCCTTTGGCCTTGCCGTCGGGTCCTTTGCTCCCCCCACTTGTCTCGCTCCTGCTTCTCACTCCCCCCACTTGCCTCGCCTTGATCCTCGTTCCCCCCACTTGCCTCGCCTCGATCCTCGTTCCCCCCACTTGCCTCGCCTTGGTCCTCGCTTCCCCCCACTCGCCTTGCTTTTGCTTCTCGCTCCCCCCCCTAGTGCCTCGCCCTGCTTCTCGCTCCCCCCACCGGCCTCTCTACGTTCCTAGCTCCTCCCCAGGACCCATCGCTGGACCGGACTTTTTGGGAGGGGCTAGGGTTTGGCGCGTCGGGAGCCGCGCCTTTGAGAGGGGGGAGATGTTACGGGTAGCAGGGCTGAGGGTGAACCACTAGGGGGCTCTCAGTAGGGGTTGTCATGTGGTGTCTGTTTTTGTTTACCTCGGCCATGTGTGTGTTTAAGTCCCGCCCTAGCCTAATGTGTGTTCCTGCCCCTGATCACCTGGTCCCAATGTTTTCCTGATTATGTTTCCTATATATAGTCCTGTCTTTGTCTTCTTAGGTTGCTAGTCCTCGTGTGTAGATAGGCCGATGTGGTGTCGCGGCTTCTGTTTTCTGTTTCATGTTTTGTCTCACGTGTTCTATGTTTAATAAACCCCGTTTGTTTCACGAAAGCTTCGCGTTGGGTCTGTTCCATCCAGCCGGACACCGCCGGCCGTAACAGCACCTCGCTCCCTCAGAAATGGTGCTGGTGCATTCTTGGCTTTGTAGGCAAGCATCAGTGTTTTGAATCTAATGCAGCTACCGGAAGCCAGTGCAGTAGTCCAGTCTCAAAATGACAAGAGACTGAACAAGCACCTGAGCAGCCTGTGTGGATAGAAATGGCTGAATCATTCTGATGTTATACATAAGAAGCATGTAACATTAGTAACATAGGAAGAAAATGACAGTTGATTGTCCATAGTCACCCCAAGATTGCAAGCAGTGGCCGAAGGGGAGATCATGAAGTTGTTCAGACATAACGCAAGATCCTGGGCTGGGGATGAATCACCTGGGATGACCAGCAGTTCAGTTTTGCTGGGATTGAGTTTCAGCTGATACTTGATAATCCCAGTTGTTGCCTGAGCTAGCTAAATAAATAAATAAATAAATAAATAAATAAATAAATAAATAAATAAATAAATGTAGTGACTCAGGCTGTGAGGGGCTGAACACAGACAACAGTGACCACATTCTGTGAATGGCAGGGCAGTTTTATTTACAATAAGCCAATGAAATAATCTTTAATTGTAGTAAAAATTAAAAAAAAAAAAAAAAAAGAAGAAGAAGTGGGAAAACTTGTTCTGGAGCGTTAATGGGTTGGAGCAGTACTGGGCTTCCGAGGCACTGCGACAAGTTGAGACCCACGAGCCTGGAGAGGTGCATTGAGCTCAGGTAGCATCGTCTTCGGAGTCCTCAGGTTGTTTCCCAAATAAGAGGGTGAAAAGCACGGTAGTTGCATTTCTGCACTCGACTTTACTCTTGCAGAGGCATTGTGCCCCATGGTGCTCTCTCTGCTCTTCTCCCCAAGGGTGAAGAGCTTAAAGCACTGCTCTGATTGGCTGCCTAGATTTTGGCATGCATTTGCCGCCCCATCTAGCCCCATCCCGGCTATCCACAACACTGGGGGTTCTGAAATGGTGCTGTCCGTTCAGCACCCTGGCTGTAGTAGCAGGAGAGTGGAGAAATGCCACTGAAAATTTCAAAAGGTTAAAAAAAGGTTAAGATTGTATAACACTCTCTAGAGGCACTAATGATTTCTGCTCTTTCCACTTTCCTTCCAAGCTTTATTTTTTTATAACGTTTCTATTCAACGTTTAATGAGAGGTTAAACACAATATGACAAGATAGTTATAGAACAGTTATAAGCTTATCATCAAACACTAAAAAGGAGCAAGGTGCAGGTAAGAGCCAAAACTATTCATCAGAAAAGAATAAAATTCAGAAAACAATCACTTTTAAGGAAATTTCCCTACTTAGATATTGAAATATTTTAAATGTAAATATTTTAAATGTCTATTGAAAATTCTATTGGATTTTAAAAGAAAACGGCAAGTTTGAGTTTCCAAGGCCAAAAGTCAAAAAGCACCAATGCCAGAGTTCCACTGGAAACCTTAAAGAAGGTAGTCAGCATGTTACACGGCATTTATTTAAAACTTTCTGTATGAAAAAATTCTTTTGAGCCTGCAGAGACGGATGCCTTAAACTGAATCTTCAATAAACTCACTCCAGTGAGACTGAAACATGGCTGCCTCCCTATTAAAAGTTATATCTAGACAGAAAACTAATGTACAAGCTGAAAAATCCAGTATACACTCCATTAAAGAGGCAATACACAAAGTGTGCTTCGTCTTCAGTCTCTCTTTTGCCTTTGTCTTGAAGTAAAAAAAAAAAAAAAGCTGTGGAGTGTAAACTCCTGGAGACTTTAAACTTAAATCTTTAGCTCTGACTGTGTTAAAGAGCTGCCACTGGAGACTCCTTCCATAAATGCCTTCTCAAAGAAAACTGACCAGATCCCATATCGATGATTTACACACATTGATGTCAAAAGATCAATATCATAATAATATATTCAAACAAATATAAAGTTTTCTTATTGTCAGTTGCACCGATGTCTCTGTCACAGCTGTTGTTTTAGAAAATTAATCAACACCTTTTGCAAAAAATAGCACACCACTAACCAGGTCTGTACTCTGGCATGCAATTTCATACTCTTCATTGTGATTTTGTGTTTGTTTAACCTTTAATATGCTTAAAATTGCCATCTGGACACAATTATACTTTATGAATGCTTAAAGAAACACCAAGTAACCCTTTCTTTCTCTCCATTTCTCTCTCTCTCTTTTTCTCTTTACACCACCTGTTTGTCGGTTCTGGAGACGTGAGCGAGCCTAAGTGGTTTTAACAGAAGCAAAATCAGTCCCCCAATAGAGCATTAGGAGACGCGAATCCTCGGCCTGATTGAGCAATCGGAGGGAATGAGAAGTCGCTCGGGCTGACACGGATCTGGTTTGACACTTCTAATTCAGAGTGTGATTAAAGGCAGGAAATGATGTAATCAAGGCAGCTGCTGTCACTTTTCATTCCTCCGAGCCTGTCTCTCGGTGCCTCAGAGCTTCTGCGACTTACTGAAGTGTTCACAAACATGTTTAAGAGACAGACAGAATCAGTGCCTTTATTTGATCCGGACTTATTATCAAAGCGTGTATGCAGAAAGTTGCAAGGATTGATGTTCAAAAAGCCGTTCACCATCTCTGATAAGTTGAGCGAGGATTCAAACCAGCTGGATGGATCAAAGTTGTGTCAAGATACAAAGCTTCCAGCCTTCACTGCACACCGTGGTTGGTCTGTAAGCTTAAACACAGACACTTATCTCCTTACACCAACTGGGTCTGGAAGTATGAATAGGTCTTTAAAGGCTCAGGAAGCAGTGGATTGGATTATTTATTTATTTATTTATTTATTTATTTATTTATTTATTTATTTATTTATTTATTTATCTATTTGTTTATTTATTTATTTATTTATATTTTATAAGTTTATTTTTTTTTATAAAATATGAGCACTACAAGCTTTGTAATCACTGCTGCTTTGTAATTTTTTGGTATGTTTGGGGTTTTTTTGCACACACGTATCTAATGACCTAAAGTAATGAAACCCCAAGAAGCAGAGCTGTTATTAGGATTTAAGTTGAAATTTACTTCACAACTACCGGAAAGTTCTGGACTTAGTTACGTGTCTTACTCACATGCTGTCCTGACCTTGGGCTTACTGTTAGCTTTTCTTCCCAAAATTTATCCTTATTTTAAAATGCATGATAAATAAATAAATAAATAAATAAATAAATAAATAAATAAATAAATCAATCTTCTTCTTCTTCTTTCGGCTTTTCCCTTCAGGGGTCGCCACAGCGAATCATCTCTCTCCACCTATCCCTATCTTCTGCATCCTCAACCCTTGCACCCACTAGCTTCATATCCTCATTTATTACATCCATATACCTCCTCTTTGGCCTTCCTCTTTGCCTCCTGCCTGGCAGCTCCATGTCCAACATTCTCCTACCAATATACTCACTCTCCCTCCTCTGAACATGTCCAAACCATCTTAATCTGGCCTCCCTAACTTTGTCCCCCAAACGTCCAACATGAGCTGTCCCTCTGATGTACTCATTCCTAATCCTGTCCAACCTTGTCACTCCCAAAGAGAACCTCAACATCTTCAGCTCTGCTATCTCTAGCTCTGACTCCTGTCTCTTCCTCAGTGACACTGTCTCTAAACCATACAGCATGGCCGCTCTCACCACTGTCCTGTACACCTTCCCCTTGATTCTCGCTGATATTTTCTGATCACACAGAACTCCCGACACCTTTCTCCACCCATTCCAACCTGCCTGCACTCGCTTCTTTACCTCTTTCCCACACTCTCCATTACTCTGGACTGTTGACCCCAAGTACTTAAACTCCTGTACCTTCTTCACCTCTTAACCCTGTAATCTTACTGTTCCACTTCCCTCCCTTTCATTCACACACATGTACTCAGTCTTACTACGACTGACCTTCATTCCTCTTCTCTCCAGCGCAAACCTCCACCTCTCCAGGTTTTCCTCCACCTGCTCCCTGCTCTCACTACAGATCACAATGTCATCTGCAAACATCATTGTCCAAGGAGACTCCTGTCTGACCTCGTCTGACAACTGGTCCATCACTATAGCAAACAGGAAGGGGCTCAGAGCCGATCCCTGATGCAGTCCCACCTCCACATTGAACTCCTCTGTCTGACCTACAGCACACCTCACCACTGTTCTGCTCCTCTCATACATGTCCTGCACCACTCTGACATACTTCTCTGCTACTCCTGACTTCCTCATACAGTACCACAGCTCTTCTCTTGGCACCCTGTCATACGCTTTCTCCAAGTCTACAAACACACAGTGCAACTCCTTCTGACCATCCCTATACTTCTCCATCAAAATTCTCAGAGCAAAAATTGCATCCGTTGTGCTCTTTCTGGGCATGAAGCCATACTGTTGCTCACAAATTTCCACTACCTTCCTTAACCTAGCTTCCACTACTCTTTCCCATAGCTTCATTGTATGGCTCATCAACTTTATCCCCCTATAGTTGCTGCAACTCTGCACGTCACCCTTATTCTTAAAGATCGGCACTAACACACTTCTTCTCCATTCCTCAGGCATCCTCTCACTCTCTAAAACCCTGTTGAACAAATTAGCTAAAAATTCCACTGCTGCCTCTCCCAGACACTTCCAGACCTCCACCGGAATGTCATCAGGACCAACTGCCTTCCCACTTTTCATCCTCTTCAAAGCCTTCCTGACTTCATCCTTTCTAATCTTATCTACTTTCTGTTCCACAGAGTTCACCCCTTCTACTCTTTTTTCCCTCTCATTTTCCTCATTCATCAGCTCCTCAAAGTATTCCTTCCATCTCCTCTGTACACTCTCCTCACTTGTGAGCACCCTTCCATCTCTATCCTTAATAACTCTAACTTGCTGCACATCCTTCCCATCTCGATCCCTCTGCCTAGCTAACCTGTACAAGTCCTTCTCTCCTTCTCTAGTGTCTAACCTAGTGTACAACTCGTCATATGCCTTCTGCTTGGCCTTAGACACCTCCCTCTTCACTCTGCGCTGTAACTCCTTGTATTCCTGTCTATTCTCTTCAGTCCTGTCCATGTCCCACTTCTTCTTGGCTAACCTCTTCCTCTGGATACTATCCTGAACTTCCTCATTCCACCACCAAGTCTTCTTATCTTCTTTCCTCCTTCCAGATGACACACCCAGCACCTTTCTCCCTGTCTCCCTAATCACTTCTGCTGTAGTTTCCCAGTCATCTGGCAGCACTACCTGACCACCCAGAGCCTGCCTCAACTTCTGTCTAAATTCCTCACAACATTCCTCCTTTTTCAGCTTCCACCACTTGGTTTTCTTCTCTATCTTTGACCTCTTCGTCTTACAGACCATCAAAGTCATCCCACACACCACCATCCTATGCTGTCTGGCTACACTCTCTCCCACTACCACTTTACAGTCACTAATCTCTTTCAGATTGCCTCTTCTACATAGAATGTAGTCTACCTGTGTTCTCCTACCTCCACTCTTGTAAGTCAATAAATAAATAAATAAATAGATAGATAGATAGAAAAATAAATAAATAAATAAAAATCCATTTTTTAAATATGTATTTGAAAAACTGAATGAAATGGTTAACTGAAAGAAAGAAAGAAAGAAAGAAAGAAAGAAAGAAAGAAACAAACAAACAAACAAACAAACAAACAAATAAATAAATAAATAAAAAATTGCAATTTAAGATACGTTTAAAAAACAATTTCCAGTGCAGGTATTCATTTGAAAGATGATCACTCAAAAAGCGAAGTAAGTAAAATAAAAAAAATAAAAAATAAAGATAATAAGACAAAAAATAGGATAAATATGATTTACAGCTGATTACAGGTTTCATTAAATGTATTACATTTTGTACATCAAAATTTAATCATCAACATTTATTACATTTTTACATCAAAACTCTATAAAAGAAATATTCGGGAAAGCTACATCAAGCTGCTTGTACAGATTATACAGATCTGGCAACACTGGATCCAGCACATACATCACCGGCTCATACAGCAATGTCCTTATCTCAAACAAAGCGGAGACAAAATAGAATCTTGTCTCAGTTAGGAATTTGACCGCGAGCCAATTTTCATGTTATTACCTGTTGCTGAATCATATACAAAAATAAATAAAGAAATGAACTGCAAAATTAGATAAAAACCTGCAAGTGCTATTTTTTAAGCTGTCAAATAAAGAGAGTGGAGGCCATGCTGTTTAGGTGAAACACATTTGCTGTGATTAATGTTCTTTAAATGAAGATAGCAATATTAGGGTTTTTTAGTATTATTTTTACAGAAATATTGGAAAACAAATAAGTAGGTAACAAGCCACATGTTGATTTGTAAATAAAATAAAACCAATATATTGCTTCTTGATTAGTCCTAGTAGTAAATATTACATTATTTAACTTCCTGTTCCACATTTTAGATCTGAGCTGGGACAGAATGAAAAATTTTAACTTTAATGCTTCATCAACATGGAAGGACTTTCAAAGAAACTGATTAAAGAAACTACTATTAATATACTATATTATAAACTATTATTAATAATAATAATAATAACAATAATAAACTAAAATGTTTATTCTAGCACTTGCCATGTTCTTAATTATATGTTAGCATATATATATTTTTTGTATCTTGCTTTTATGTTACAGATTCAATGCAATAAGTCTTGTCTTTCTTTTTTTAGTCCTTATTTTCTATCCCGTTTTTCTCCGTCTCGGACGCTTTGACTCAGAGGTGTGATCTAATACTGAATGAAAAGCCCTCAAAAAAGGACTTTCCCATGTGTGTAAACCAACACTGTATAAATATTGATGTAAATTCTGAGCCAAAATCAAAAATGTGGATCAAAAAGCATCTGGAATGGAATTCTAAATGGAAAATGAAAGGTTTGAGCTCGATGGTCAGAGGTGTAATGGCTCACTGTTTTGATATCCGCTGCCAGTGTGTGGCTTTACACAAGCCTTAGAGAATAAAACACAACAAAAAGCGAGGTTGAAAATGTCTCTTCTGAATGCTGAAGAGTTGGCATCATGGGCTGCCGTGACTGTTGTACATCAAACAAACATTTGTGGTGTAAATCAAGGCATTCGTTCGAAGCCCATTAGCACTCGGTCACCTCAATCCGGGCAGACTGGCATCTCTCGGGTTTTCCCCTCGGTTGGAAAAGCTTCCGTATTTTCTGTATCCTTTTGTCTTGAACAAAATGTCACAGGCGGCCCTGTCACAGCGGAAGGCTAGTTAGAATTTCGATATAAAGTTAGAAGATGGAAGACAGAGAGGCTGAGTGAAAGATGAAAGATAGCTTTTTGATAGCGGCATCAAAAGAGAAAAGTCCATGGGTTGGTATTTGAGACGGCGCTAGCAGGCTTTTTTTATCTTCAACCACAAATTTCTTGGAAATACTCAAATCCTCAGCTCCTTTTACCCATTTATTTCGAACTTTATGATATAAGTATGATACGTACTTTTTTGATATTATGATACATCCGGAGCTGATATTATCACTGACGACTTCTATTAAGTGTCGTAGCTAAACACGGCGCTGCCCGTTAGCATACATCTCCGTTCATTACAGTCACTCTCATCCACACGCTCTAAAACAAGTCATTAACAATTTCGCTGCTTAAACGAAGACATAATGTAAGATTTTAATACACTCTCAGTCCCTGTAGTCTTATCAAACTTTACTATATGACAGAGGAGTGTGTATAAAGACTGCACAAGGTGACTCATTAATCACTTTTTATTTAAATGGGGAAACTCATCAAAGTAAATTCATGGATTTTATGGTTTCATGTTGAACTTAATTACAGAATTGCGTTCCATGATTCTAGGGGAATAGGAACGATGTTATATAATCAACCTGATGAAGTGAATATGCTCTATATAATATAATTCATGTGTATTTATTGATCAGCCGTAACATTAAAACCACATAGAAGCGAAAAGAATAACGTTTATAAGGATTATATCGTTAGAATGATAACCGTCAGGTGCTTGTTGATGAAACAGATCAGATCAGAGGGTTTGGTCTGATCCGACTGGAAGTCTATATTTGTAAATGTCTGCACATTGCTACAGAAACTAACCGGGTACAATTTAGCTACATACCTACACAACACAGATTTTAATTAATTAATTAATTAATTGATGGATTGATTGATTGATTGAGTAACCAATTAATTGATTAGTTAATTAATCAATCAATTAATTTACAGCAAGAATTTGAATCAACTGGGGGTGTACAGAGATCTCATGGACTCAGACTCAAACATATAATAATAATAATAATAATAATATTATATTATATATATATATATATATATATATATATATATAAATATTAATATAATAAAAATCCATCTGGAATGATATCAGATATTTATAATAAATGTGTAATCTTCAAATGTTTACAGGATTTGTTTTCCTAATGAAATTCTAGAGAAATTTGTCTGTGTAACATTTAATATTTAATTCTGTTTAACGTCACTGTATTTTCATTTCGGTTAACAGTTCCTAACATTACCCACAATGCCATTCGTCTACCTGCTGATATTGGTGCTGTGGAATTTAGCCCTCGCTTCTTCTCTCCATTCATGAATAGCGCAATGTTTCATCTCTTTAGATTCAGTCCAGCTCTCTTGCCTTTTTAAACTGATCTTCATGCTAATACCTGCATCAACCACGTCACGCTAACTAGCCGAGCCTAGCCTCTGCTGTCACTCAGCACCGTGTAGCTGCACTGCGTTCTGTACCTTTAAGTTCTTCTCACTGAAATACCTTCTCATCAAAATATATCACAGAAAGCAGGAAATGAAGCGTTTACTGTTTGTTTTTGTTTTTCAGAACTAACAGAGCAAGCTTCATAATCAGTCCTAGTAGTGATTATTACATTAATAATAAAACATCTTTTTCCCATCTTTAATGCCTCATCAACATGGGAAAACTTACAGGAAAATCTGAAAACTATTTAATATACTATATAATAAACTGCTAGATGTTTATTCTCCTGCTTCCCATCTTCTTGCTTATATATCAGTATGTTTAGTTTTTAATTGGTCTCTTGCTTTTAAGTTACATATTCAATGAAATAAGTCTTGACCTGCTTTTTCAGTCCGTATTTTCTATCCCGTTATTCTCCGTCTCGGATGCTTTGACTCAGGAAAAATCCAGCAGCCTCAGAGTTGTGAAGTAAATGTAATAATCTGCATGAAAAGATCCTGAAAAAAGGACTTTCCCGTCTGCGTAAGGCAACCCTGAAAAAATACTGACGTAAATTTTGAGCCGGAATCCAAAAATCGGATCAAAAAGCATCAGGAAGGGAATTCTAAACGGAAAAATGAAAGGTTTGAGCTCGATGGTCAGAGGTGTAATGGCTCACTGTTTCACATAAAATGAATTGAAGAGCTTCCTCTTTTGGGTTTTTTCAGAGCTAACAGTGAACGCTGATTATTTCTGACTGTATGAATGTTGCTTCACGTTAACGGCAGCTTCTCAAAGAAATAACACAAACACACCATACCGACCAACAAATTAGCATCAAACTCATCCGAAATATTTCAGTGAATGCATTAGAGAGTCGGATTTTCCTCTAATTCGCTTTCCAGAGTTTTATTTATCACACATGTCAATCAGTTAAACTGTAATTTTCAGATTCTGAGCTTTAGAAATAAATGAAATCTTAATCTTAAGTATAAATTGTGTCACGGTTCACTCTCTGCATCCTCATGAGCATACGTTTAGGACCAGGACTGGAAAAATGTCCAGGAAAATGGACGAATTGTCTGAAAACTATGACGTATTACATCCTGCTGATTTTCTTACACAGCTGTGTGAAAAGAAAATGACAGATGAAGGGATTAGTCCGTGTCGATCAGAAGGAGAATGGCAATCATATGTAAATGCGGGTGTTTAATTGTTAAAAAATGACCAGATGTTTCCGTCCACACGGTTTGGAATTCTCTAAGCTGAAAGCTGTCTCTCTCCAGATGTTTTTCACTACTTCCTGTTTTACAGCTCAGATAGAGGAAGCATCCCACAGCTACTGATTATACTCACATTCTGTAGAAATATTCACTTTCATACTCTCTCTCTCTCTTTCTTTCTCTCTCTCTGTGTCTCTCATACACACACACACACACACACACTGCTCTCTCTCTCTCTCTCTCTCTGTCACACACACACACACATACTGCTGTCTCTCTGTCTGTCACTCTCTCTCTCTTTCTCTCACTTTATCTCTTTTTCATACACACATACATACACGCTGCTTTATATCTGTCTCTCTCTCTCTCTCTCTCTCACATACACGCACACACACTGCAGTCTCTCTGTCTGTCACTCTCTTTCCATTTCTCTCTCTCTCTCTTCAAACTTCTGTGTACATTTATCTGTATATATGTTTGGACAGTCTCCTTCAATTTCACTTCATTGTAAATTGCAGCATGTAAGTCACTTGCTGTTAACAGCTTTATTTAATTTATTATAGTTTATTTTTCATTCATTCATTGTCTACCTTATCAGATCTATACTCGGGTCACAGGGTGCCTGTGCCTATCTCAGGCGTCATTGGGCATCGAGGCAGGATACACCCTGGACGGAGTGCCAACCCATCGCAGGGTACACACACACTCTCATTCACTCACACAATTTAAAGATACCAATCAACCTACAATGCATGTCTTTGGACCGGGGGAGGAAACCGGAGTACCCGGAGGAAACCCCTGAGGCACGGGGAGAACATGCAAACTCCACACACACGGCGGAGGCGGGAATCGAACCCCCAACCCTGGAGGTGTGAGGCAAACGTGCTAACCACTAAGCCACCGTGCCCCCCTATAGTTTGTTTTATTATTTTAAAATTTTATCTGTTTATATGTTTTGCACCTGACACCAAGACAAATTCCTAGTACTGTAAAGTGCTCTTCGCGAACCCTTTGCTGTACCTGGCAATAAAAAGTTTTCTGATTCTGATTCTGTCTCTCTCTGCCATACACACGCATACATACACACTGCTTTATATTTGTCTCTCTCACTCACACTCTCTCTCATACACACACACACATACACACACACACGCGTGCAGCTGTCTATCTGTCTCTCTCTCACTCTCTATCTGTCATACACACACATACAATACACTGCTGTACTGCTGTCTCTCTGTCTCTCTCTCTCTCTCTCTCACACACTCACACTCACTCACTCGCACAGTCAAACACACTCACACGCATGCACACACACAAACACACTGCTTTCTCTCTCTCTCTCTCCCTCAACCTCTCCCCGTATTTTTTCCTCCTTTTCCAGCAGCACAGCAACCACAGATATGTTTCAGGTCAGTTGAGGGAAGAGGAATTAATCACAGCAAAAGCAGTGCCAAGGCTCATGAGAGCTTTCTGTGATGCTCAGCCTCCTCCTTCTAAACATGTTGTCCAGATTCTGAGGCAGTAAACATGATTTGTTCAGTCTGAGCTGCGCTGAAGTGTGGGTTCCTGGTGTTTCAGAAAGCGTGAGGTGTAACACAACAAATTGTGTAGTTATATTTTAACTTTTTGTTGCCAAACACGAGTAATTCTTTTTCACAAAAAATATTTGAAAATCTATAAATAATAATATAATAATAATAATTATACAATTAAATAAAAAATAATTATGATGCTCAAGAAAGACAAAGACAAAAAAAATGTAAAATAAAATAGAATTTAGAGACCAAAGGTTTGAATAAATAAATGAGCTAATATTAAAATACATAATAATAATAATAATAATAATAATAATAATAATAATAATAATAATAATAATAATTTGTTTACTTTTATTTTTGTTTTTATTTTTATTTATTTTTATTTTTTTATTTTATATATTAAGGTTTGTTCTGAAAATACAGGACTGATTTTTAAGCACTCAAGCATTACTTTTATACATTACTTTTTATATGAAGTGTGCCAATAATTTGAGCACTCACTATATATAACTGTGTCAACTGTAAGTAAAATTTTATTTATTGGCCATAAAATCATAAAAGGTCATTTTAATTATTCGGAAAATTCCACAAGCCAACATTTTGCACTTAAAGTCTGAATTTCCTGAAGATCCAGTGAAAAAAAATCATTTCATCAAATTGAATTAGAAGATCAGTTTTCCTCTAAATTACTCATTAATTGTCTATCGCTTATCCGATCTATTCTTGTGTCACGGGGAGCCTTTGCCTATCTCAGGCGTCATTGGGCATCAAGGCAGGACACACCTTGGACGGAGTGCCAACCCATCGCAGGGCACACACTCATTCACACACTACGGACAATTTAGAGATGCCAATCAACCTACAATACATGTCTTTGGACCGGGGGAGGAAACCGGAGTACCCGGAGGAAACCCCCAAGGCACGGGGAGAACATGCAAACTCCACACACATGGCAGAGGTGGGAATCAAACCCCCAACCCTGGAGGTGTGAGGCAAACGTGCTAACCACTAAGCCACTAAACCACCGTGACTTCAATGTCCTGATGCCATTAGCCTGGAAGCTATTTAACCTCCTTTTGTGCAGTTGCTAACTCCACGCTAATCTATAATATTTTTTTAGGTCACACAAATACACAGAAACTTTGTAAAATTAGATATTTTTTACTTGAGATAAATGAGAAGTGATCGCTAAATGCGTATTTGCTTTAATCCAATGTTAAAAAAAATCAAATTTAGTTTCTAAGCTAAAGAACACTGCAATCAACCAACACTTGTCTTGAAACTTTATCCACACACAGGTCTGCAATTTATCCATCACATTAATCTCCTAACACACAACAATCTCTCTCTCTCTCTCTCTCTCTCTGCATGTTTGTCACTTTAATTGTGACATTGCAAAGTCCCTTGGCAACATTTGATTAAGTGACAACGCTGTAATCACTTCCTGATTACCCTCATCTTTCCCCTTCTTGTTTTTTTCCTCGCTATTTCACAGTTTCTGTCACAGCTCATTAAATGTGCCGCCATGTTAACATGCTGACACAAAATGGCCGCCATTGTTAATAATCATAGTCGAATCAAATGGCTTTCACCGATCTCTCGTTTGTTTAAAGTGAAAAGGCATTGTGCAGTGCAAGGAGGTCTGGTAGAAAAGAGATGCAAGATTTAATACAGAAAATATAGAAATTATTGTTATAGTACATGAGCGGTGGTCAACATACATAAGTCAAAATTTTCCTTTTTTTTGATTGTGTATAATTTTATTTCCATTTCTGGCATTTGGCAGATGCTTTTATACAGAGCGACGTACAAAAGTGCTTTAAAGCCTCTGTCAACGAATACATTAACACTGGTTCAATAGGTCACAGACTTAGGATACCATTAGCCTAAAATCTGATTTTTTAATTTTTAAAAAAAAATATGTACATACAACTTATAACAATACATAAAAAATTAAATAAAAGCTAGTTTAAGTGTTTCAGGAAGAGGTAGGTCTTCAGCCGGTGTTTGAAGACGGTCAGCGACTCTGTCAGCTGTTTGGACATCTAGGGGAAGTTCATTCCACCAGCTCGGTGCCAGAACAGAGAAGAGTCTAGATGTATACCTACCTCTTACCCTGAGAGACGGTGGGACCAGTCGAGCAGTGCTAGCGGATCTGAGGGAGCGAGGTTCAGTGTGAGGAGTAATAAGAGCTTTGAGGTCAGATGGCGCTGGTTCATTCTTGGCTTTGTAGGCAAGCATCAGTGTTTTGAATCTGATACGTGCAGCTACCAGAATCCGGTGGAGGGAACGCAGCAGTGTGGTGGTGTGGGAGAACTTAGGCAGGTTGAAAACAAGTTGCGCAGCTGCATTTTGGATCATTTGAAGTGGACGAATTGCGTTCAGAGGTAGACCTACCAGAAGAGAGCTGCAGTAGTCCAGTCTCAAAATGACCAGAGACTGAACAAGCACCTGAGCAGCCTGTGTGGATAGAAATGGTCAAATCCTTCTGATGTTGTACAAAACTGACATGAGCGTGTCACATTAGCAACATGGGAGGAAAAGAACAGTTGATCGTCCACGGTTCAAGGTTGCGAGCAGTGGCTGAAGGGGAGATCATGGAGTTGTTCAGAGATAACGCAAGATCCTGGGCTGGAAATGAATCCGGGATGACCAGCAGTTCAATTTCACTGGGATTGAGTTTCAGAGCTGTCATCCAAGATGAAATGTCCGCCAAACACGCTGAGATCCGAGCAGAAGCTGTGGTATCTGCAGGAGGGAAGGAGAAGATAAGTTGGGTGTCATCGGCATAGCAGTGGTATGAAAACCCATGTTAGGATATATCTTTGCCAAAAGAGTGAGTATAGAGGGAGAAAAGGAGAGGACCAAGTACTGAGCCTTGTGGGACACTAGTAGAGAATCTGCATGGAGTAGATATCAATCCCTTCTATGTTACCTGATATGAGCGACAATATGTGTGATATGGTAGCCAGAACCAGCTCTATAGGAGACATCTAACCATTTCCATGGAAGGAGGGAGTTCTGGCAGCGTTATGAGTGTATACACTACTGATGTGTTTCCTTTTGTTTGATTTTGTGCACTTGATTCTTGTTTCCATATTAATTAAAAAATTCTATCGTGATGCTTCTTTGTCTCGAGTGTATTGTAGTGTGTATGTAGTTGTTGAGTTTTGCTCTCAATCTTAAGACTGAGTAAAAAAAAGGATTGTGTCTCAAATCAAGTGTGACTGAAATAGTTCCCTTATCTATGAATAAACAAACATCCTACAAACATCCATTTAAAACATCCTGCTTTTAATTACCTGTTAGAATTAATAGTCATTTTGATAGACCGTATCTGATTACTTTATATTTCCGGTTGGTCCATATGATTCATTTGAAATCATTTTATTTTCTTTGTTTTGGATGATTCATTTGTTTCATAATTCATTTAAGTGTGATTTTTATGTGATTCATTTATTTTCACATGATTCATTTTCATATGAATATTTTATCAGATGATTCATTAACATGAGTCATTTATTTTCAGATGATTCATTAACATGATTCATTTATTTTCACATGATTCATTTTCATATGCATATTTTTTCAAATGATTCATATGCATGATTCATTTTTTTCACATGATTCATTTTCATATGAATATTTTATCAGTTGATTCATTTACATGAGTCATCTATTTTCACATGATTCATTTTCATATAAAATTTTTTATCAGATGATTAATTTACATGATTAATTTAATTTAACATAATTCATTTATTTGATTGATTTTTATTTGATTGATTTTATACATGATTTATGTAAAAACAATTCATGTCCCTCCACAAGATTCATTTATTTTCACGACTCATTTTCATATGTATTTTCTTCAGATTATTCATTTATTTTCGAGTTTCTTTTCTCGTAAGATTTATTTTTAGAGTAATTTTTCACAATTTGTTTCATTTTGTTCAGTTGGTTTATTTGTTTTCTCATGGTTATTCTACATGATTTGTGAATTTTTAACATTTTTTTCCAAGCTGAGAGTTTCTTTTTTTATCTGATTCTTTTATAACATGACATTATTCAGGTGATTTCTTTCCCACATAATTTGTTTATTTACATTTTACTTTGAATGTATTATATAATATTCACAGGCATGTTTCTCATCATCACACTTGGCAGAAAAAATGATATGTGAAATATCTGATTGGATTTCTCTGATTTATCGGTAAAGATTCCTTTAAAACATATTGAAAAAATAAATAAATAACTCCGCCGCTCACGTGTACAGCTCATATCCCGATCTCCTCTCGACTTTAACATCACCTTCCTCTACTTTTTTCTGCATCGTCTGTCTCATGAACTGAGCAGCAGGTTTTTCTGCCTCTGACCCGAGTGTGTAGCGCTAAAAGGCTCCACTGGGCTTCATGATGGAGCACAAACACCACGCTCGACCGGTGTGTGTGTGTGTGCTGTGAGAAAGTGTGTGAGACAGCTGCTCTACTCCGGGACCCACAGGGGAAAATCAATGGAGGTAAAGTGGGGAAATGAGACAAACACTGAAAACAAACTGCCATTCAATATGAGGACAGCAGCAGCATCTGTCTCTCTCTCTCTCTAGTTAGAAGGAGATATGGCTGTGTCTCAAATCACTGTAGGATTCCAGCACACATACTCTGAACGAAGGGGGAGAGGATGTATACATACTGTGCTGGAAGGGAGGAATTAATTGGTACCATGTTTATATGATAGATAGATAAATAGACAGGCAGACAGATGGATGGACAGATAGTCAGAGCACTGAAGTTACTCCCTAGACAAACAGACAGACAGATAGATGGATAGATAGATAGATAGATAGATAGATAGATAGATAGATAGATAGATAGATAGATAGATAGATAGATAGATAGATAGATAGATAGATAGATAGATGTAGTTAACCCTGGATAGAAAGAAAATATCAAAAAGAGCCTTTCAAGGATTCTTTCTAGCTTTATTTTTATCAGCCTAATATTTTTCCATTTAGACGAATAATGCATATATCTTTTACAATATAATCAGGGCACTGCTTCACTAGCTGTCCAGTAAGGTCCAGTGCTACAGTATGATCTACCAGTACAGTCATTCCTTTCCCAGAATTCCAGCCGAGCCTTAACACACACTTAAACCGTCATCTGGTTTATACGCAACAGTCTATTGTATAAATTACAGAGAACTTCTTCAGTGTAAGTCGACTGAGATTAATGCTGCTCCGATTCGCTAACAGACTGCATTAAGTCAACAATCATTTCACACACAGAGATTAGAATAAATTCAGTTTGGCGCGTCAGATGTGATGACTTGCATGTATTAATCATCTCTTTGGGTTTATCGTGGCAAAAGTTTACACAAAAAAAATCTTTATTGCTTTCATATTTGCTTAAGCAAACCTTCTCCATTCAAACATTTTCCATGCAAAGATGGAGGATTGATGTTTTATTGAGACTGTTTGCTTTTCCGAGACACAAGACTCTCCTTGTTTTTCATTGATTTTGTTTCTGACCTCATTTTCTCCCCCTCTGATATCTTGCATCCATCTGTACGTCTCGGTGAGAGACAGATGAACACGGAACATGCCGTGCTGGATACAAACACTCAGATACCCGGCGGACTGCTGGAAATTAGGCAACAATGTGAAATTTTAAGTAGTTTTATTTTACAGGTGATTTTCTGTGCCTACTGTTTATAGTTTATCCACTAATGGAGTCTTCTGAAAATATGTTTGCTTTGCAATGGGAATGGTGGATGGTTCTAATGTTGGCCTAATTTATAAAAATCTTATTTTTAAGATTTAAATTGTTTTGGATTTTTCTTACTCGGGTTGCCAAATTTAAGCAAATCTCCCCACTAGATTTGGGGAGATTTTACCCAAAGGAAAAAACTATCCTGACTTTTTTTTATTCACAGTTCTAACAATTTTTCCGTCATCGTCTGCTGTTATTTTCCTTGCCCTGGTTTGTCTCCCATCTGGTTGCTAGCACACTAGTAGTTTCACTTCATTTTCCAGACTATTCCCAATTTTCATGCAATGTCTGTGATTCATTTTCTCACTTTTTTCAGCTTCAAAATGGCGGTTTGATTTTCTCCCATAGACATCTCTATGGTCATCATGTTGGTTTACCTTTATAACAATAAAATGTTTTTGTTACCCATAGCCTCAAATTGAAAATTGAAATTCAGAAACAAACCCTGGGTGTGTCCCAATGAGCAATCTTTCTAGCTCCCTAGGTCATGAATCAGTACATCACTTACTTGAATTTGGACACTTCCAAGGACTTTGTCTCTCTAAAGATTTGGATAAAGATGACTCAGTTTCCGGCAACCTAACAATAATTTCCTCATCAGTCACTAAACATACCAAATATTTCAGTTTAATTTTCTACGTCATATAAATGTGTAGCTTATTAATCACACAACTTTCTGTCACAGTGTTTCAAGCAGGACTGTAGTGGATTTTTTAAAACATATTTAACCACTTAAAAGTAATTAGAGTCAAACAAACTGTATAAAAGGTCAAATAAAGTTAAAGTTAATCTTTAATATACATATTAAAGTAGGCGGTGGTAACTCAAGTAGTTAAGGCTCTGGGTTGTTGACCGAAAGATCAGGGGTTCAAGCCCCAGCACTGCCAAGCTGCCACCATTGGGCCCTTGAGCAAGGCCCCAACCCACCCTGCTCCAGGGGCTCTGTATCATGGCTGACCCTGCGCTCTGACCTCAACCCCCAAGGATGGGATATGCGAAGAAAGAATTTCACTGTGCTGTAATGTACATGTGACAAATAAAGGCAACTTAGACATATCAATAATCATTTGAGAGATACAATAACATGTTTGTAGAAGAAGTTTTCTGAGAATGTGAGTCGTCCACCATTTTTTTCAAGCTGAGAGGCTTCAGATAATATGACGTTTCCATTTCCAGTAAGAGATCATTATGAACAGGATGACCCCTGGTTTTCCTTGTGCATTCTGGGACTTTTAGTTAGCCAACCGGCAGACACAGAGGTTCGGAAGAGTTTTGCCATTGAGACGGATTAAGAATTTAAAATAGCTGACTCTCTGATCAGTGCCCTGAGTAGTGAACTAGGGAGCAGAATGATACACAGCTTTTACGTATTTAACCAACTTTAACCAACGATCTAACAAGGTATAAGGAAATTAAAGCTGATAGATAGATAGATAGATAGATAGATAGATAGATAGATAGATAGATAGATAGATAGATAGATAGATAGATAAATAGATAGATAGATAGATAGATAGATAGATAGATAGATAGATAGATAGATAGATAGAGCTGAAACTCTGATCTATTGTCTTATATATAGTTTCTTGAACTCAAACCCATCAGTGTCATTAGTGTGTAGCGAGATAAAAAAAACCAAAACAAACACACAGACAAATCCTTTAGGAGGGGATTGTGTGTATAGTGATGTATTGTCTTTAACAACAGGAGATGTTGGTCATTTCTAAACAAAGTTGCCAAAGATTTGTGTCATCTTCTGCATTTCTACCCAATTATTCATTCATTGTCTACCGCTTATCCGATCTGTTCTCGGGTCACGGGGAGCCTGTGCCTATCTCAGGCGTCATTGGGCATCAAGGCAGGATACACCCTGGACGGAGTGCCACCCCATCGCAGGGCACACACAAACTCTCATTCACACACACACACACACACACAACATGGACAATTTAGAGATGCCAATCAACCTACAATGCATGTCTTTGGATTGTGGGAGGAAACCGGAGTACCCGGAGAAAACCCTCGAGGCACGGGGAGAACATGCAAACTCCACACACACACACACACACATGGTGGAGGCAGGAATTGAACCCCCAACCCTGGAGGTGTGAGGCAAACGTGCTAGCCACCAAGCCACCATGCCCCCCTCTACCCAATTAAATAAGACCAAATATTAAGTGGACTTGTCGACATGTCCGAGTGTCGTAAACTTGAGGAATCCATATATAGCCAGTGTGACTGAGCATGCATTAATGTTCCAGTGGGGATTGCTACAGCATAGTCACTGGGGAAGTATGTAGGCTTCTGGTTGCGTTAAACATGTTGGCAAGGCTGAAGATTGAGCGCTGTGTAATCCTCAGAATATAAACTACTTGGACCCAAGCCAAGGTCTGATCACCCCCTGGCTGAGTCGATGGATGTCTGAAGTTCAAAGACAAGAAACGCCCGATGACCGCAGGTTACATCACTGATCACTGTGAGGTAGAAAATGAAAGAGTGTGACATGGGCACAGGATACACCTTGTAAATAATTTTAATAGAAAATTGAGCTTTGATATAAAAGATAGCTGTAGTTATATACAATAATATTAGAGAGTGAACACAGACCTTTGGCTGGTAATTTTCATTCATTCCCTCATGTAATTCAGTCGTTTGGACCACTTTCCTGTTCACTAGAATGTTAACCAAAAGTCATTTACCTGCCAAATGTCCTTAGTGGAGATTACACCAATCTGGCATCCAGTAATAAAAACTCATAAATGGTGAAGCACCTGGGCAGTAGGACTTCACTCTGTGGGTTAATCTGGGATTTTCTATGGCTATAAAGTGAATTTAAATTTCAGAATCTTTTATGTAGCACCGTGAAGAAAATGAGCAGATGCAGAGTTCCTGCCCGGGGGATCTACAAAAAGGAGCCACACAAATAAAAAATCAAAAGAAGCGAGCGGTGGGAAAATATGGGAAAACAGCTCAAAGGAAAAAAAACCTTTTAGGTCAGTGTACACAGAGTGAAGCGAGTAAACAGAGCAGAAATATGATCTCTCTCTCTCTCTCTCTGACTTCCTCTGTGTGTGTGTGTGTGTGTGTGTGTGTGTGTGTGTGTGTGGTGATGGTTTCACTTTGTCACAGACAGAAAAAACTAATATGAGTTAAATCACAGAGCTCGGTGGGAGAGACGAGTCCCAGCAGCTCATTCGGCTCACAGCAGCACGCAGGATGATAAGACGACACTAAACTGTGTAGAACGTTTCTGTCTGAAACATTTTGTAGAAATGAACTTAAAGTCAAGTCTTTGTCGTTTCCTGAAACTTCCATAAAGCCATTAATAATATTGTTGTGCAGTAAATGATGAGACAATAAAAGCAGCACATTTTCTGGGTGATAAATCAGTCAGATCAGACAAATCAGTTGTGTGTAGTTCACACCTCCAAGGTTGCCAGATTTTTTTTAGTCATGTCTTGACCACTGCATTTAAATATGTGCGCATCTATGCTAAACAATAATAATAAAAAAAAAAAACATTAAAAAGAACATATAAATCTATCAGGGACAAAGCAGGAAATGCAGACTGAAGAAAAAAAATATGATATTTTAAAATGAAAAGAAAACTATTAAGATGATATATAAATGCAAGGATGATGAGTCTTGAAGAAAATTTCTTAAAGGAATCTACTATAAACTTTGAATAGATAAATAAATAAATAAATAAATAAATAAATAAATAAATAAATAGTCCTTGAAAAAAACAATAAAAAAAAATATTTGGTGTCCTACTTTTCCTCTAAGTAGGGGAAAGACATTTTTTTTGGACGAAATGTTGGTATTTTAAAAAAAAGCAAAGATTGAAAGAGTTATTTTATCCACTTCTTTTTACTTCCTTTGCACATAAACTATCACTGACTAAAACTCAATTTTTACATTTTGTAGGCATCAACTTTAAGGCAAACTTTATTTATTTATTTAGTTACTCACTTATTTATTAATTAAATCTATCTATCTATCTATCTATCTATCTATCTATCTATCTATCTATCTATCTATCTATCTATCTATCTATCTATCTATCTATCTATTTATTTATTAGCAGCAGTAGAGCATATAACTAATAGTTTAACTAATTTATTTATTTATTTATTCTTAGCAGTAGTACAGCATATAACTTATAGTACAGTTGTTTTTATTTATTGATTTATTGTTTTTTTGTCCTTATTTTAAATCTATATTTCTCAATTGTAACACATGTAAATCCTTTATACAAAAGTCTTCCAGCTTGTAAAGTCCAAGTGTCTTGCAGGTTTCTATTCAATGCATTAAGCACATAATCGAGCTATAAAAATTATAATGTTTTCAAAAAAAAAAAAAAAAAAAAAAAAAAAAAAAAAAAAAAAAATATATATATATATATATATATATATATATATATATATATATATATATATATATATATATATATATACTCCAAAGTCTTCATTTTGTTTTATATATATATATATATAAAACAAAATGAAGACTTTGGAGTGGCCGAGTCAAAGTCCTGACCTCAATCCGATTGAGATGCTGTGGCATGACCTTAAAAAGGTGGTTCATGCTCGAAAACCCTCCAATGTGGCTGAATTACAACAATTCTGCAAAGATGAGTGGGCCAAAATTCCTCCACAGCGCTGTAACAGACTCATTGCAAGTTATGGAAAACTCTTGATTGCAGTTGTTGCTGCTAAGGGTGGACCAACCAGTTATTAGGCTTAGGGGGCAAATACTTTTTCACACAGGGCCATGTAGTTTTGGATTTTGTTTTCCCTTAATAATAAAAACCTTCATTTAAAAACTGCATGATGTGTTTACTTGTGTTATCTTTGACTAATATTTAAATGTGTTTGATTATCTGAAACATTAAAGTGTGACAAACATGCAAAAAAATACCACTGTATATATATATATATATATATATATATATATATATATATACACACACACACACACACACACACACACACACACACAAGTCCAAATTGAGTCAGGTGGCACGGCTGGGTATCGAATGGTGCAGTCGGACATGATGTGGCTGTGACATTTGTTATTGACGGCTCTTTCTACCCTTTTAAATCCACTTCAATTTCTGCTGAAAAGTTGACACAAAAGATTTGGGTGAAAGGAAATCGTTCTGCTCCAGCACTCTCTCATTACTCTGTACAAACCTGTGACCTCTTTGCTCTTATTTAATGCTGTGGATTTTTTTTCCTCACTCGATTAAATAGGTTGATATTCAGATGCTGTTTAGCCTCTCGTGACTGCAGGGTCTCGGTGCGGCGTGTGGTGCAATCATAGCGACCCTTGCTAGGACAATGTGCTCTTTCACTGCTCATATTTTGCAAATCAATAGTGAGTCCTTGAGCCATGGTTTGTGCTGCTTGGTTACTGATAAATACACATTTCCACACACGAGATTAAATAGTTTAGTGAAGAGAGATGTAAAGCAGCACAGCTTTTGCTTGCTAGTACTGCGTGTTGACAGATTCATTGACTGGAATCAATGACAAACAAACAAAACAAACAAAAAAAAACTTTTTTACTGCAACGACATGAAGAACAGTTCTTTACTATCATTTATTCGTTAATCTTTCTATGATGATTCAAAATCAGTCACATCACTGATGTTTGTGGATCAAAAAGAGCCTGTATGACCCTGAATATCGCTTCAGACCTGCTCTTTAATACATTTTATACTGTAATATTTCATTTACCTTACAGGAGGAGGCGTGGCCTTTGTGTCTATCAGTACTAACGATGGAGGCATGGCCTCTACGTCTGCCTGTACAAGTGAAGGAGGTGTGGCCTCTGTGTGTGTTTGTTGCCATGAAGGAGGCGTGGCCTCCATTCCCATGAAGGAGGTGGGACCTCAGTGTGTGTCTGTTCCAGTGAAGGAGGCGGGACCTCAGTGTGTGTCTGTTCCAGTGAAGGAGGCATGGCCTTATTGTGTTCCAGTGGAGGAGGCGTGGCCTCTGTGTCTGCTTGTACAAGTGAAGACGTGGCCTCTGTGTGCTTGTTTTAGTAAAGGAGGTGTGGCCTCTGGGTGCTTGTTTTAGTGAAGGAGGCATGGCCTCTGTGTGTTTGTTTTAGTAAAGGAGGCGTGGCCTCTGTGTGCTTGTTTTAGTAAAGGAGGCATGGCCTCTTTGTGCTTGTTTCAGTGGAGGAGGCATGACCTCTGTGTGTTTGTTCTACTGAAGGAGACGTGGCCTCTGTGTGCTTGTTTTAGTGAAGGAGGTGTGGCCTGTGTTCCCATGAAGGAGGTGTGGCCTCTGGGTGCTTATTTTAGTGAAGGAGGCGTGGCCTCTGTGTGCTTGTTTTAGTAAAGGAGGCATGGCCTCTGTGTGTTTGTTCCAGAAAAGGATGCATGTTTTTTTTTTTGCTTGTTCCAGTGACGGAGGCATGGCCTCTGTGTGCTCTTTCCAGTGATGAAGGTGTGGCCTCTGTGTGCTCGTTCCAGTGATGAAGGTGTGGCCTTTGTGTGCTTGTTGCAGTGATGAAGGTGTGGCCTTTGTGTGCTTGTTGCAGTGATGAAGGTGTGGCCTCTGTGTGCTCGTTCCAGTGATGAAAGTGTGGCCTCTGTGTGCTCGTTCCAGTGATGAAGGTGTGGCCTTTGTGTGCTTGTTGCAGTGATGAAGGTGTGGCCTTTGTGTGCTTGTTGCAGTGATGAAGGTGTGGCCTTTGTGTGCTTGTTGCAGTGATGAAGGTGTGGCCTTTGTGTGCTCGTTCCAGTGATGAAGGTGTGGCCTCTGTGTGCTCGTTCCAGTGATGAAGGTGTGGCCTTTGTGTGCTTGTTCCAGTGATGAAGGTGTGGCCTTTGTGTGCTTGTTGCAGTGACAAAGGCATGGCCTCTGCATCTGACAGTTGTAGTACAAAAGTTATTGCTTCTGCACATGTTATCAAGAGTAAAAGAGGCGTGGTTACTGGGCTTTTATTTAGTTCCAGTTAAGGAGGCTTTCTACTGTAAAATTGAACCATATTGCACTGAATTATCTGTCAGTTAAATGTAACTTTTCTACATCAGATTATTGATCAAGGTGATCTACACACTCCTGGAGGAGAACTTCTGCACTATGAGCATTTAATTTCTTTTATATATAGATATATCAGGTCTTTACTCAGTGACAGTCCATTTCTCTCTGAAAAAGATTAATTCCTATTTCCCGGGACGAACGCTCTTCTTTATTCTCCAAAGACCTTTTTAAGGACGGTGTTCTGTCAGGAGATATTTATATTAAAATTCCCTTTGGATCTCTGCCCTACATGTGCTACACAAATCCTCTTCAGCAGAGCGGTGCACGGAAATCCGTCTAAAGATATGTACCTTTACTAACACAATCTGTGTACAGCGCTCGCTCACACTCATACACACACACACACACACACACTACTTTTATCTGTGTTCTGCCTCGGACACGACTTCCTCCCTGCCTCAAGTGAAAGAAAGAAAGAAGCTCATTTCAAGAGGCTTTTGGACACTGATAAGGAATCTGACCTGGGTGACACACACAGCTTTAAGGCCCCACACACACACACACACACACAGCAGGAGGGGAAAATGTTACATGCTGACATTTCTTTTGTAATTTCTTTGAGTTTGCAGGAGAATCATACTTTTTAAATCAAAAGGATGGGAAAAAAGATTGCATACACAGCACGTCACATGTTTAATGAATCAGTCAGACACAATCATAAAATCTAAAAGCTTATTTGGAAAATTGATCGATTTTCTACTCATAAAATACTGTTTTAGCCTAATTAGCACGATATAGAGCTGTAAAGTGGAGAAACGGCATGCTACAGAAATCTGGCACGGACCACTTCAGTGTTTGGCAGATCCTCATTTACCTCATTTGGCAGAAATCTTTTATTGGCAGGTTTAAAAACAACCCAGACTTCTAATTTAATTCAGCATTACAAGTACTGCAATCTTTTTTTTTTTTTTTATAGTAATTGTATTTAGATTAAATTATCAGCCGTGAGGCATCTTTTATTCTGGGTCATTAAATTTTACACTTCTTCCTGTTCACCCTTCTACCCACATCAGCACAAAGTGTTAATTTGTTGAATTAAAATTGTGCAAAAGGGTAAAAGAAAAAAAGAAAAAAGCTTGCACCCAACCAAAGCAGAAACATGGCAGCATTAATTAATAAATATTTCTAATTATTATTTTTAAATAGACTTATGGTTTATTTTGTATATTTTGTAAACATTTATTTATTTATTTATTTATTTATTTATTTATTTAATTATCCATTTATTCATTTATTTAACTCTTTGGCTTGGAATTGAAAATTGTTTCACATTTGTGTTGCAGAATTTTTAAGCAATTAATAAATTTTGTTCTGGATTAAAATTTGTATTTTTAAATCTTAAACTAATTTGAATTTATTTACCCAAAATAAAAATATTTCTCCATGCTTGGTGGGTTTCCTCCGGCTGCTCCGGTTTCCTCCCACAGTCCAAAGACATGCTTCTAGGCTGATTGGAGTCTCTAAATTGCCCATAGTGTGTGATTGTGTGAGTGAATGAGAGTGTGTGTGCCCTGTGATGTCTTGGCACTCCGTCCAGGGTGTATCCTGCCTTGATGCCCGATGACACCTGAGATAGACACAGGCTCCCTGTGACCTGAGAATAGATCGGATAAGCGGTAAACAATGGAAAAAAAAAATAAAAAATTTCCCAAATTAAGTAGTTTTCATTTAGAGCTTAGATGAAGCAGTGAGAAGCCTTTTTTTTTTTTTTTTGTAAGTTTAAGAAAAGTCTACTGGATGTAATACTTCCTCAGCATTAGTGTTAGAAATAGAAAATATGAAATCAGTTTGATTTGTTGAACACTTTTCTTGATTGCTGCCTAATTCCATATGTAATCTTTCAGTGTTCATGAATTCAGGACTAATAACTGATTAGCCAGAGGACTGATGGACTGATTAAGTCCATCTGGCCTCAAACTTCCTGTTTTTTCCCTCCATTTTTAACAAGATAGCATTTGTCTGATGCCTGTCAAATTTGAAAATCTAACAAAGACAAAACGATAGAGAGAGAGAGAGAGAGAGAGAGAGAGAGAGAGAGAGAGAGAGAGAGAGATGGAGGGGGTAGGGAGGGGGGGGATAGGGAGGGGGGGAGATAGGGGGGGGGAGGGGGGGAGGGGGTAGATGTACCAATGATACCACTCCATAGGTTAGAGTACTTAATCCATCTTTGTTCATTATTATTCTACAATTGTCAGAAAAAAAAGTTAGAAACTAAGAAACCTTTCTAAAAGCTGATGTCTTGAGCACACGAAACATGGCACGTTATTCATTTCATCATTTGAATGATTTAAAACATGAAAATTGTAACTCCAACTAAAGTGAAAAAAAAAACAAAAAACCTGTGCATCCTCTTCAAACAGTCACACCTCCATCACCGAGCTCCTCCCCCACTTGCTGTGCTCTGCCCCCTTCACAGACAATAACTGATAAGACACTGCACCTGAGGACTGAGGACAGGTAACGACCAGGCTAACGATCCGCACGTTAACGAGTAGTTTGAGAAGTTAAAATGGTAATTTAGTTCAAATGTGGACATCCTGTTTATCAGATCTCATTTACTCGCAACAGATTTGATCAATAAATGTTAACTCTTGAAAGAATCTATATTCTAATTGTGTCATTCTGCCATGAATGACGCGAATTTCTGAAGTGATTTGCTCATTTTGCGGGTTAGATTTCTCACACAAATGTACGCTGGCCAAGAAGTGCAAAACAAAATAAGAAATCCGAAAACACAAGGACAATTCAGACAAACCAGAAAAGGTAGGTATAGTTTGTGAATGGAATTCTTACTGCTGATAAAATAACAAACATTTATATTTGTAAGAAAATAGAATCCATTCAGTGCTACTTTGAACAAGTACATTCACATGGTGTGATTTTGGATATACTGATAGCGTATCATGGCGTAAAGATTAGTTTGCGATCTCTTAAAACACACCTAAAGAACACAGGAATGTTTGGAAGACCAAACTATTCCAGATTAAAGGATGTAAGGAGCGCTATAATAGCAGAGCTGTGTTCATACATACACCAATCCACCTTCTACTGCTACAGCCTGCTGGACTTCCTGTATATCCTGAGTGGCAGATGTCTCATCCAATCAGGGGTAAGAATTCCATTCACAAACTATACCTAGCTTTTCCGGTTTGTCTAAATTGTCCTTGTATTTTTGTATTTGTTAATGTGTTTTGCACTTCTCAGCCAAGGTAGAAATGCTAGTTGTGGTTAAATAAATAAAATCTAATAGTATTATTAGACACATCCCTGAATTTTACACATACCATGTCAGTTTTCTTGACTTGAAAGTTCTTGTAAGTTGTTCATTTCTTTGTAGACATTGCCTGGGTCACTTACCCGTCTTTCTTAAATGAAATTTTCAATCATCGAAGCTTTGCCGAAGATAGACAATAATAAACATTTAGTCACTTTAGATAAGAAATGTCTTCATTCTGCCCTTAGATAGATCTATCTATCTATCTATATACATATATAATATATATATATATATATATAATGTGTATGTATGTGTGTGTGTATATATATATATATATATATATATATATATATATATATATATATATATATATATAATAAGAGTTTTTTTGTAAAAGTTGTTCTGTGATGGTTCTGCTCTTAAAAGAAGGAAAGTAAAAAGGTGAAGTGATGAAGGAGGAAGAGCTGGGAAGGCAGCCAACACGTCACTGAATCAAGTTCATACAGACTGGGAGAAAGCTTTTACACACACATACACACACACTTTCATGTGAAATATACATTCTTTACAAAAGCCTTTGAATAATAAAAAAAAAAAAAAAAACACACTAAAGCTTTTAGAGGGAGAGTACTTAATGTACTCCATATAGAAGCCAATTATGTATGGATGAATATGTATAGTAAAGAAAAAAAATGTATAGAAGAAAAAAAAAAGTGACTGTATCCCTTTTCGTGCTGTAGTAAAAAGATGGTACATGGTTTGCATCACAAAGACATAAATGACCTACAACATGTAGCATGTTAGTTAGGGAAGAGCTAGCAATAGTATTTTATGATATAGAATATAGATTTAGATTGTTAGAAATCATCCCGGATTTTTTTCCCCCTTCGTTTTTTTTTTACTGTAGCCATCATCTTGTTGTCATAATTATTTAAAGAATTATTTTAGTCTTTTTTTTTCCAGCAATTTGAGAAAAAAAATGGATCATATTAGATCTTAGTTTTATGGATTTCTATTATTTCCTTTAAATATATAAATTCCTTTTTAAATGTCTTATTATATTGATATTTTAATATCATTTGTTTTTTCCCCCTCTTGAACATTTCTAATGTCTTTGTGAAGCATAAATTTAATTGTGATTTATTTTTTTTTTCCCTGTTGGCTAAGAATCCATTTTATATTAAGTGTATCATTAAAAAAAATGAATAATGCATAAAAACTTTTATTGCCTAAAATTAATTAAATGAATTATTATGAACAATGAGGTAAAAGTACCACAAAGTTTAAAACAAATATATATTACGGCTTTTTCGGTTCGCCTAAAATTGTGTGAATTTGAGAATTAATTAGTAAATGAAGTTAATTACATTTGAGAAGGGAAATTATTCTAATTAAAATGTAAGCAGTAGGTTTCCTCTTGAGGGAAAATTTGTGATCCTGGGTGTAATCTCGCCGCCATTTTAAATAAAATCACCAGAGTCCTCTCTCTCTCTCTCTCTCTCTCTCTCTCTCTCTCTCTCTCTCTCTCTTATTAAGTTTCTATGTAAATATTGTTTTGCTGTCTCTTATTTGCTGATAAGCTCGACCAGGAAAATGCTTCAAAGAGCCTGAATCGTGTTTAAAATACAGCATCCATCACATATCTCTTATTAAACACTGCCCATTACCTCAGCAGTGTGGTTTGTGCCCTGGTTAGGCAGTTGGTCTTATAGCCTGCTGCTTGTGTCCTTAATGAGCTGCTGGCTGACGGCTACTGAATCTGAAATGAGCCTAAAAAAAATCTGATGACTCAGCAAGACTTCGAATGATGATTCTAAACATAAGATCTGGATCAACTCGGATCTCTTCCTTTTTACATTTTAACAAACGTAATAATGCTGACAAGGAGGCGCTGATCCTTTTAGTGTGAAATGCTTAGGGTTGTATTCACAGATGTTATGATGGATTTTCACAGAATATTGAGGGTTTTTTTTTCAGTATTAACAGTATTCAGAGCTCCAGACACTATTCAAAAGTTGCTTGAAAGTTACACATGTTCTTTACAGGAGGAATCGTTTCTTTTAGAAACTAAATATATGATAATAGATCAGAGCCATGTAATCATTCCAATTTTGTGATCTTGTGTCACTTGATCACATGAATTCTGCTTCTGAAGGTTCATCAAAACCTCACAATGTGAGCCTCACATACTAGATCCATGACCCATGTAATCTAGTGACTTCACATGACCCCATGTTGCATGTTTTTCTTGCTGAAGTACAAATCCATTCATTTTCCAATCTCTGTACATCCAAGCTACTAACTGGCTTGTTTGTCTTTTTCTAGCAGCAAGCTATCCAGCTATAGTTACGTCATCAAAACAGTAAACTGTACAATCAGCAGCATAGATAAAATAAGGGAATATACACTATATTGCCAAAAGTTTTGGGACACCCCAGCAAATTATTGAATTCTGGTGTTTTGTTTTTCAGGGGTTGGGCTCGGCCCCTTATTTCCAGTTAAAGCAACTCTTAATGCTTCAGCATACCAAGACAGTTTGGAGATGACCCCTTCCTGTTCCAACATGACTGCACACCAGTGCAGAAAGCAAGGTCCATAAAGACATGGATGAGCGAGTTTGGTGTGGAGGAACTTGACTGGCCTGAACAGAGTCCTGACCTCAACCCCATAGAACGCCTTTGGGATGAATTTGAGAGGAGACTGCGAGCCAGGGCTTCTCGTTTAACATCAGTGCCTGACCTCACAAATGACCTTCTAGAGGAATCATCAAAAATTTCCATAAACACACTCCTAAACCTTCTGGAAAGCCTGCAAAGGGTGGGACAACTCCATATTAAATTCACGTGCATGTAAAGGTAGACATCCCAGTTTTGGAATGGCTCGCAGTCTCTGCTCTAATTCATCCCAAAGGTGTTCTATCAGGTTGAGGTCAGGACTCTGTGAAGTTCCTCCACACCAAACTCGCTCATCCATGTCTTTATGGACCTTGCTTTGTGCACTGGTGTGCAGTCATGTTGGAACAGGAAGGGGTCATCCTCAAACTGTTCCCACAAAGATGGGAGCATGAAATTATCCAAAATGTCTTGGTATGCTTAAGCATTAAGAGTTCCTTTCACTGGAACTTAGGGGCCGAGCCCAAAAAACCCTAAAAACCCACAAAAACTCTGTATGCTTTAGTCAACATATTTTGATACCTGATGGTTGTTTTTGGCTTTAAAGCCTTGTGTTGTAAGCCATTTAATATTCTAAATACTTTTCCCAAATAAATATTCAAGAAACTTTTAAACTTAACTCTAAATAGCAAATACATCCTCAATTAATATCTAAAAATGTATCACTTAACACTCAGCATTGTGTTCATGTTCCTTTGTGTCGCTTTCTCTCAGATACATCTACAAACACTTGTGAGAGTCTTGACCCCTGTTGTCTGGTCCTCGAAGTGGTCATGTAACCTCTCAGCATGCATGTATAACAACTGCAGGCAATAATTTATACACTAGTTGACTCATGGGATGAATAAAACAAAGACTGTGAGCCAAGAGACTGATCTCACCCACGAGAGCTGCTTTTGTGATGCATGTTTGCCTCATTCGCTCCTTTGGGAATAGGCAGGAATAAGCAATAGTCTTGGCCACCCTTATGTGATATAGATTTTTTCAGCATTAGTGTGCCAGAAGAAATGAACATATTTCACATTAAAATAAATATTCCAATCAATTTAATGTTGGAGAAAAACAACATATTGTAGGATTAGCCTCAGGAGATGAAGCTAAGTTTACTGTTATTACTCCAAAGCTGATTATTTTCCGAACAAATCCCAGTGCTTTACTCCTCTTATACCTCAATTTCATATTCATTAAAAAATGAAATGTACATTTTTATCCATTTATAGTTACATTTCATGCAAAACAAGTTAGTTCTCATATACAGCCAATTTATCATCTCTCTTTAAAAAAATGCAGCTCATCATGTAACAAAGTCACACCATACTTTTTATCTGTCCATAGTTGTTAACTAAATATTATCACTATGATATTAAAGGAGCTATAAACAGTCATCTTCAGCAGGGTCTCGTTTTCTTCCTACCTTGATTAAACTCATCTTTCCAGAAGGTGAAAAAAAGACAACTTTATCATATCCACAACGACATCGAGCATCTGCTGTTCAAGTACCTGTGAATTAGCTGTTGCTATAGCAACAGTAAGCAGTCTGGTATATGACAATAAGATAAACCTGTGATTTGCTTTCATCGATAATGAATCTATATAAACATAATAAATGAATATACAGGATTTGATTTGTATTAAGGCTAACATTTGAGTAGATTATGAACAGTGTGGTCACTCTCCGTCTCTCTTTGTCTCTGCTTTAAAAATTGAGATGGCAGATAATTAGAGACTACGTCAATTCCCTTAATAAACTCACTCGGTTTATGTAGCTGATCCGTTTTCTCTGTTATTCTCCACAGAGACATCAGCAGCTAATTAACATGTTGCTTATTAAACATGCGCTAGCAGCTCCTAGCCACATCTCATAATCAACCATTTCTAAAAACCCAATAAAGCTCCAAATGAAGCCACAAACTGAACAAAGACATGTGGCGAGGGTCAGTCCCTCTCGTCTCTCTCACCCCCACAGTGTCTGACCTTTCCATATCGGAGCCTTCAACGTTTTGCTATTAGCTTGGAGATCAGGCTGTTTCTCCGCTCTCTCTCTCTCACTCTCTCTCTCTGTGTCTCATCAATATTCCTAACAATAGCTTTGTGTGTGACGGAGAGGAATGTGAGCTCGCTTCTTGCACCTTTACCGAGAACCGAGTTCATCTGATGCGTGAAGGAAAATCTTAACTTTGATGCAATGCTCGAGACACACATGTTGATCTATTGACAATAAGAAATTCAGAGATAATAGGTTTGTCTGGAGAGTCAAAGAACAGTATTTGTAATGCTAATCAATTTGTGATAAAAACTAATCAGTAATCAATTCTCTGGGCAAATTGATATGCTGAGCATATGGACGTAGTGATACATTGATAGCTGCCTTTCATTATATTGTACGTTTATTTAACCTGTGTGTATTACACAGACCAAATTCACCACAAAGCTTTTTAATCCCAATATTGGAGTAAAGATTTATCCTAATGATCTGATATTTATAAGAAATGCTTGGATTCTGATTGGTCAGAAGCCATTGATTTATTTACCATAACAAGTTGATATGAAATGCACTTGTTCTAATACGTTATCGTTCCTATATTAACATCTTGACTTCACAGGAACCTGTGCAGCAGATGCTCCTTATCAAAAGATCACAGATGTGGTGTTTATTGTAAGATGATGATTATAAAACATTTATAGAAAAGGTTTTCAGTGTCAAGACATCTTGAAGATGGAGAAGTATAAGCTTTATGGTTGCTCAGACACAGGACATGTCTTTAATAACATGAAAACAGAGAATAGGTAGTAACTTGTTTTATGGATGCTGCACAGCATTAACTAGAATGGATAATAAGCATGCCGGGTCTTTTTTTTTTTTTAGTTTATTCATTAATAAAAAAAATGGTACAAAAACAATTCAGAGTTTTATGGTTCAGGTATTAAATCATCTAGAGAAGACTAAAACGCTGTAGCAAAGAAAGAGAAATAAGTTATAATGAAATTGTTTACTAGCTTTCTCCATTTACATCACAGCCTCCAGAACTCCATGTACAGCCCCCTCCAAAAGTATTGGAATGACAAACCCAATTCCTTTGTTTTTTTTTTTCATACACTGAAGTCATCAGAAGTCTAAATCAGACTTTCAGCTTTTGTTTCCTGATATTTACATCTAAGGTGTGTTAAAGAGCTTGGCATGTTTTATTTGAACCCACCCCTTTCCGAGTGATCAGAAATATTGGAACACGTAACTGACAGGTGTTTTTTTTTTCCCTCCCAGGTGAGTCTTGTTAAATGGTTAAACAAATTAATAGCTTTGAAAATAAAATCTATCAGAGGCATCGCACTAGCACTGGGCATAAACAATACAACAATATGGAATGTCCTAAGAAAAAAGGGTGAAGATCTCACAATCCACCACAGGAACTTTGAAAGCAAAAATATGGAGACCATACCACACACTGCAAACCTCAAAACAAAGAAGATACACGCAGAGATGATCCACAAAAGCTCTGGAACCAAGATGAAACCTCTACCAAAGTGATGGAAATACCAAAATGTGGAGAAAGAAAGGATCTGATTATGATCCAAAACATCAGAGCTCATCTGTGAAGCACGGTGGTGGTAGTGTCATGGCTTGGGTTTGCACGACCGTTTCTGGAACATTCTCACTAATCTTTTCGGATGATGGTCTAAAGATTTCTGAAGTCCACAGAAACATTCTGTCTGACAATTTACAGAGAAATGCATCCAAATTAATCAGGAGGAACCAAAACACACTGAGAACTCAAGAAAGGACTTTAAAAGGGCAAAAAAGTGCAAAAAGTTAATGCATGCAGGAGATATGCAAAGAATTATTAAGTGTTATTTATTTTGTCTGGGTTCCAATATTTTTGCCCATCGCCATGTTTTAAGTATGTTTTAACCTGTCTAGATGAAATTATCAGAAAATAAATGCTTAAATATGCTGAAATCTATCGTCTCATATTCATCTTTTGATTTCGAACCCCAACAGAAATGTGGTGGTGTTGTTTTTTTCCCCAAGCAGCTCCATCTGCCTATAAATTAACCACATGCTCATTTAACCCTCAGCACACATCACTGTTATGGTTATTGTTGTGGTTACGATTATGGTTATTGCTACTGCGAAACATTATTGAGGCTCAAAAGAGAAATTTAGTCTTTAATTAATAAATTGAATGAAATAAAGGGATAAAATGGATGCATACAGAAAATACTGATATTAGATACACATTTCATGCCTCCTAAATGTTGTAGAAAATACAGAGCAGTAAGTACGTGGCAGGGTTTTATAACAGTGCTGTTGAATTCTTGATTCTGATTGGTCAGTTTATTTTAATGTGCTTGTTCTAACAGTCACATGATTTGTTTTTAATGTGTTTACATTATTTTTGTTTCTTTCATTGATTTGTTACCCAACTGTCTTCACCTGTTCTAAGCTTCCTGTTTTTCATTGCAGTCGTCATGCATTTCCGTGTTGTTTCCATGTTCCGTCTCTCTTGGATTTGACCCTCGTCTGTTTTTTCTTTTCCGTTTTTTTTATTTACTGATTATGGATAATCTTGTGTCATCTGCCCACTTCGAGCCAGAACTATGACTGCGATTTCTTGAATTTCTGATAAATGTTCTGCATCATCAATCTGAACTTTATGCTAATACATCACTGTTTCTATGGTAACGGCTCATTCACAGGGACTTGTATGGCAAAGTTTCACAAAAAAAGATGAATCAAATGTATAATATCTAACATTTATTGAATAGAAGGACTGTCCAGTGTATATGTAAACAGTCCAACATACTTATTTATTACTACTACTTACTTATTAATTAATTACTAAATTACAACATAATTTATTATAATGTATTATATAATAAATAAATATTATAAAATAAAAAGTAAACATTTACATAATAATAATAAATATTTTTAAACAATATTTTATTATTATTATTATTATTATTTTCTTAAATTTTTTTTAGATATTTATTTATTTATTAATTTTTTTTTTTTTAGCCTGATCAACTTCAAGAAAGAAAAAAATGGATGAGATGGTGAGAAAAAAACTGTTTACAGCTGCTATAAGTGAGAACTAACCTTTTTCATGGACTTTCCACAGCATTAAATGTATCTACAAACGGATAAAAATGACAATTTGCTTATTAATACAAAACTATAATCATTGCAATACTGCTGTTTTGTAAGAGGAACAAAACACTTCAGAGTTTGCTGTTGTAGGAAAATAATCAACTCTAATTATCCAATTCCTAAAAACGAGTACACTCCAATGTGTTTTATTCCTTACATATGCAACAAGTGTGTGTATGTGTATGTGTTCGTGTTCTATGCGGACCAGACATAGTGATGTGCCTCTGTGTGAATCCTGCTCTCATGCACTCGTCTCTCTGTGTGCTGATGAAATAGAAAGAGCAGAAGAGGGAGAATAAAAACAGCTTGTGATAGGAGGGGAATAATTACAGGATACATGCAGTTGTTAAGCTAGAAATAGCACAGGCCTGAACATGGAGCGAACATTCTCACAGGGAAAATTACTGCTTCGCATTTTTTTTTTTTTATTTACAGCAACCATGATTAACAATGCCCCAGAGTATTAGGACCTGTATATGATTAGTTCTTAAATAAAAAAAATAAAAAAATAGATAAGGTCACAAAAACAAGACTTCTAGCTATTATCTCACCAGATCAAGATGTTCTTTAAGGCGGTGTAAATTCAGGTGCTTTTATTTTCCTTGATTAAGAAGCGTGAATAGATTTTAGTAGTACTTTAAGTTTAAGCAGGATTGATATGAAGCATTTTTAACTAAGGCATTCATCTTTGTATAATATTGGCTGTCTGTGATATTATTAGAAAAGATTCATTCACTGTCCACCGCTTATCTGATCTATTCTCGGGTCACGGGGAGCGTGATTGGGCATCAAGGCAGGATACACCCTGGACAGAATGCCAACCCATCACAGGGCACACACACACTCTCATTCACTACAGACAATTTAGAGATGCCAATGTACAATGCATGTCTTTGGACCGGGGGAGGAAACCCCCGAGGCACGGGGAGAACATGCAAACTCCACACACACACACGGTGGAGGTGGGAATCAAACCCCCAACCCTGGAGGTGTGAGGCAAATGTGCTAACCACTAAGCCACCGTGGGGACAGGGCTCTTTTGGCAGCAAAAGGGGGACCAACACAATACTAGGCAGGTGGTCATAATGTTATGCCTGATTGATGTATAACTCCCAACGCTAAAATTTTGTACAAATGTTTTGCTAAATCATATACCTGTTACGGGGTGCAAGATCCCCCGATGGACCACTAGGGGGCCTTCAGCAGGGGTTGTGTTTATTCAGTCATGTGTTCGTTTTAGCCACGCCTCTTCCTAATGTGTTTCTGCTTTTGTTCACCTGTTCCCAATGTGTCTCTGATTATGTTCCTTATTTATAGTGGCCGTCTGTCTGCGTTAGTTGTCTTTATGTAATGTCTGTGTGGATGCATGTTCTTTTGTTTAATAAACCCCTGTCTGCCGTCTATCTCCGCGTTGGGTCTGATTCATCAACACCGACACAACCAGTGTGCTCCGTAAAGCTCAGCGTTCTGTGACAATACCATGCATTTTATCCATTTATAGTTACTTGTAGTGTTGAGCATCTGACTATTACTTATGCTAGAGCAGCTCTAAATTCTAAGTGAACTGCTACAGAACTCATACAGCAGAATGATGTCCACTGATGGCTGTCCATCCATCCATCCATCCATCCACACTGGGTCACATTTACATTTCCGGCATTTGGCAGACTCACTTATCCAGTGTGGCTTACATTTTATCTCATTTTTATACAACTGAGCAATTGAGGGTTAAGGGCCTTGCTCAAGGGCCCAGCAGTGGCAGCTTGGTGGACCTGGGATTCAAACTCATAACCTTCCATTCAGGAGTCCAATGTCTTAACCACTAAACTACCACTTCCCAGTCTCAGTGGGTAAGCTATAACAGGACACAATTGCACACGCACACACACACACACATTATGAACAATTTAGCGACAATTAACACAACTTTAAACTGGTGAAGGAAACCGAAGAACCCTGAGGAAACCCTTGAAGCACGAAGAGAACATGCAAACTCCAAACACACACACAAACACAAGGAGGAGGCAGGAATCAAACCCCCAACCCCAAAAGCAAAGGCAAACATGCTAGCTACAAAGCCCCCATGCCTCCCTCACTGTAAATTAACATTTTAATGAACATAGTTAAAAAAACTACTTTGTTTTAGTTTTTGATAACTGACCAAAACCTGTATCTGTGCAGAAGACTTTAACAACCCACTCTGTTTCAGTAGTAGGTATGTGTGTGTGTGTGTGTTCTACAGCTCAAGGCCACAATTTATGTGTTTTAGGGCTTGTCTATTATGACTGATAGGATTTAAACCACTGAGCCCTGAGGCCGTAAACCAGACGCCTGAGGCCACAACTAATGCATTAGCACACGGCTAAAAACTGAACGACCTGATGCTGAGTGCTGTCTGTGAAGTGTGTGTGGGCCAAAAGTCCCCCAAGAAAGCCTCTATTTACACAGGAGACTCCATGTAGTTGAACCATAAAAGGATTGAAATTAAATGTTTAACATTAAAGGAAGGAGTCTCCAGTGTCAGTCGTGTAAGACTTAAAGTTCGTTTTGTTTCCCAGATGTTCAATAACATCAAATATAGATCTTTGATGAAAAGAAAGAATTGGCAAAATATTGTAGTATAAAAGAAATAAAACTCTCTCTTCATTACACTATCAAATCTTTGATTCTTTTCTTATAACAACACAATATGGTGTGTTTTCTGTCTCCCATAATAACAGAGATCTTCTAAATAAACCTGAAACCTTGCAGTATCATGATACTAGCTCCTGTAACTTTCCTGTAAAAAGAAATCATTTCATTTTAGACCTTTAGCTACAATAAACTGAATATTTTGCACTGAGAATCTAAATAAATAAATAAATGGCTGACTTTCATAAACGTTGCCATGTGGATTGTTCAAGGTGAAGAAATCCACCAGGTTTGGTGATCAAATGAACTTGATCGTTCTTGTGCCTGCCCTTGAGCGAATCATTCAGCCATGACGTCCTGTTTTGAGACTTTTTCTCTATAATTTCTATTAATAATAATATTTAAAGCTACAAATGGTCATGGGATTTCATTATAAACATAACCGTAGGAATTTTTTCTAGCTTAGTAAATGCTTAACAAATTAGTGCATTAGACTTCATATCGATACACACTGATACACACTGATACACATCGAAAAGCATACACAGTGTGACATGTAGTGGAATAGAAATAGAATGGAATTACAATAAAAAATAGAACATAGGTATGTAGAAAAGTATAAAAAATATATGTAATTTATGAATAAAATACAGATGTGCAGATTTACATATACAGCATGTGCCAGACATCGTTATCCAGAAATGCATCATCAGTCTAAAACTCCGTAATACATCAAGATGAATACACAGACATTTTATAACACGCAAAATGTAGGTTTTTAGACTTTGTTTGTCTCTAGACTGCCAGAGATTCAGCTGTTTGGACATCTAGAGCAAGTTCGTTCCATCATGTGGGCACCAGAAAAGAGAAAAATCTTCATACAGATGTTTGCAGCACAAAATCCAACTGTGGTAATGGGTGTCGTGTTGTGTTGTGACATTTCCAGAAAACTCCAAGCTCTAAGTCTTGTCCTGGTTGAGGACATGAACTGGGGTGGAATACAACCATGTCAACTAAGTGTAGAGACTATCACATACTTAACAACATGTTGATTTTGCAGTAAAGATAAAACGATCAACAGAAATGATCCCACAACTTGTGAAAGTACTGCTCTGAGCCCTAGACACTTATTTCATTGTATGTACATTAAATATATACAGACGTCCTTCTGGTATCTCATTTTGTCCCGTATATACAGCAAACGTCGGTTTGTATGACTCAAGACGATAGCTGTAAAAAGTTCTGATCAATCTCCCTCTCTCTCTCGTTCTCTCTCTCCCTCCCGAAGAGCTCTCAAAAATCTCCACTCAACACTGAGCACCACTTCAAACCTCCACCCTCCTTAACCCTCTTCCTAGACTATGTAAATAAACACTCATTCAGAGCTGTCTGTCCTGAGTGGCAGCGTTGACACCAAAATCATTCAAAAAAATAAAATCCAATTTTATTAATCAAGCACTTTTAAGAATAAACACTGTCACTGTCAGATATACAGAAATCTGCTGTAATTGCTATTTGATCATATTTTCCCAGCATGTTCCGCACTGCTTCCGTCTCATCGGACACCCTGATGCAGAATCCAATGGTTGATTGGTGGTCATTTGTCAAAGGTTTGACCTCTGAGTGACACCTATACCTTAAACTTCTGGATTTATAAAATATATATACACATATAAATTTTGCTAGTGTAACCCTAATATATATAATGTGTACTTTTCACAGCATGTAAGAACAAAGTCAGCTCCATCAACATCATTAGATAAAAATCTAAACAAACACTTTCATTACATCACTGCCACGTTCTGGTCTGTTGCCTTCATCAGAGTAACGACTTTTCCCCTCATTTATTTTTACATCAGCGTCATCAATCAACACGTGTGCACATTTACATAATTAAACTGAAACAGTCAAGCAATCTGGCTCTCCCGTAATCACAGCGCTTAAAAAAAAAAAAAACAAAAAAAACAGAAGCAAACTAAATTTACCACTGACCCTGATCATCACCACGACAACACTGTGTTGGATGGATGGTGTATTTCTTTTATGTCATTTATTCACTATGCTGCATTATAAAAGATGTAATCTGTGAGCTTTAATGTGGGCTAATGTTAGGTGATGTGTTGAGGGGTAGAAAAAAAACACCACCTGCGTTTCAGACACTCCAAATCTCTGAAGCGTTCATGCATCAGACGGCCAGGCACCAAACGCGAGCTAGCTGGCGCGTGGACATTTCGATGATTACTTCACAGATGTTGGGTGTTTAGGTGAACTCCCATGAGCCTCTCTGCTTTAAATCCCCTGGAGACAAACACAGTCCCGCTGGAAACTCATCCTCCAATTAAACTCTGTTGATTCAGGAGAGTTAGTGAATTCTATGACCTTGGCCTGAAATGAAGACGTTTTATTACTGTTTACCTTTGTACAGAAGGTTAATGGAAATTGATGGGTAATTGCTAACCCCGGATGCACAGCAATGTATCTCATTCTTTTGTCTTGTTATTTGTTCAATCCAACCATTTTCTGTATCGTTTCCCCAGTACAGGGTCGAGAGAACCTAGAGTCTATCCGAGGGGCCGCAAGGAGCTGGACACCCTGCATGGGGTGCCAACCAATCACGGGGCACAATCACACACTTGTTCACACTCTGGACAATTTAGAGACGCTAAACAGACTACAAGGCATGTCTTTGGACTGAGGGACAAAACCTAGAGGAAACCTTCGAAAGCAAGAGGAGGGTGGAGATTCTCCACAGATATAGGGTGGATGCAGGAATCGAACCCCCAGCCATGAAGGTGTGATACAAGCCTGCTAATATGGAGGCTTTTCTGCTAAGGAAATTACAGGGTGCTACAATCACTCAAGTTTCCTTTAGAGTTGCAAAGCCTTTTCTGTTCTTTTCTGTTTTTTCCTTAAACATTTGACCTGATGAGCAATAAAATAATGCATTGTTTCTTCTGACGGTTTTTGTTAATGAGTCTGGTATCTTCAATTTGTTCACTTAGAAAGCTTTAAAACATTCAATGCAATTCAATTTGATTGTGTTATTTGAATAATAGACATTCAACTGTTACAGAAATCTGGCTATAGATTTAGATCCGAAAAAGCAAGGCGAGGCAGCGGCAAGGAGTAGCTCGAGAACCTAGACAACAGGAAGCTTGAGGGAACCTGATTTCAAAGGGGAACCAGGTAGTGGGATTATAAATCATTACTCATGTACAGTTTGGTATGATTATGGTATTGAAAGAGTACTAAGTGTGTTGTAAGGGCATATATTGTCAAGAGTCTTACCTTTTACACAGGGTTACCCTTTTTGTAGAACCTGTACTAGTGGGCTAACAGGCAAGGTCCTTAACCCTCAATGGCACAACTTCTGTACCAGTTGTTTTGGATAAAAGAGTCTTCCAAATGAGTTAAGGTAAAGCTTTAATTTAGAGTGCTAGAACTCAACAAAGATTTATCCAAAAAGAAGAACCTTTTTCCTGAGAGTGCATAAATGGCATCTTAGATATTGGACCAAATGCCAAGAGAAAATACATAGTTCTAAATATCTGGTGCAAAAATTTATGCTAGTGTATTTTTCCATAGTGAGGAATAAAACTTAAAGGTTTGACCATTCAAGGATTTTTAAAAGGAGTTTATAAAGAGGTTCTACCTGAAATCCTCCCTGCATAGTTGACATACTGTACAATATTAGAAAAATCTAGATATAAAAATTGACTTTTGGCAGAAAAATAGTTCCATAAAAAATTCTTTGGATAGTTAAGAATGGTTCTTGGATTCTTGACAAAGTTCTACTTGGAACCCTCAATTGAAAGGTCCCCTGTTCATCCTTACATACAGTAGGATATACTGTATCCCAGTGCGTATCTCTCCAAGCACTTGGTACTGATAGTCTGTGAAAGCGGAATGCAGTATGTCTGGGCTTCGTCTCAAGTCCACCCAGCTTCCCCTGAGACCCCCAGAGTGTAGGTTGTGTAATGAGCTGCAGCATTAAAGGTGGAAAAAAGCCTGTAGAGAGGAAGGGGGGGGAAGAGATGAATGGTTGCAGCCCTGAGGCCAAGAAGCTAATGAGTAGAATGCTGTGATCAGTAACCCTGTGGTTTTTTTTGTCCAAAAGGAATGAGATGATACATAACATGTGACTCGTGTCAAAGTGAACATTCATGAACACTCAGACTGGTGCTGATCTGGCTCTTGATGCTTCAAAGGGTTCTTGGGATTACATGGCTGATTAAGGGTCCTAAGGAAATCAGGGGTCATGAAACTAATATGATGAAGGGATAAAAAAACCTTTCATCTTTTGGGACAGCAAAAAATCCCATTTCTTCTTTGCTTTCATAAATGTCAGGGCAGAATACGACACATGTGGTCTTGCTGGTATCATATCCCATCCTGAGTAATTTTGAATGTACTATTCATTTCTCATATCAATGATTTTTCTTTTAATTAATTTGCTGTAGAATATAGAGCTGCTGTCATATAAAAACAAATCAGCACCTTCAGACTGACCGAGAATTCATCAGCGCTGATTCATTTCACCTTATTGCTCCAAAATCTGACAAAACCGCTTTCCTAGCACTGAGCTGTGGTGGTGTAAAAATGCAAAACCACTTCTGTACAGTTTCACATGCATAGCTGCTGAACAGTCAAACCACCCGAATCAAATTGCTGGGCTATGTGAAAAATAAATCAGTGCTATGATGCAATAAAGCGCCACATACATTCATATTACGGATAATAAAAGAGTAGCAATGGGCTGTTTCTTCCTAATTAGACACCTGCTGCTTTTCAAATCACACAACTGGGGGAGATTAGAGAAGAGCTGCCCCGATTGCTTGTGCGATCATCCATGCTTGTTATGTACTGAAAAGATGAGGTGAAAAATAAATGAAAAACAGTGGAGATATGGTATATCATTGTTTCCTTGTGTATCATACTGCTGAGCAGGTCCTTGCCCCTAACAAGCCATAATTTAACTCGCTATTACAAGTCATTCAACGGGTTAAAATAGCACAGATATTCAAACTTTGACCTATATTCAAACGTCATTAGAGTACTCACCCATGCCAAAAAAATCAGCTTGTCAAATTGCTAGCGTTTCCCATTTCCTCCACTAACTCTACATGTCTATATATATATATATATATATATATATATATATATATATATATATCAACTTCCATCATCACTAGCTCTCAAAGGTTTTCTAACACTATCCATCAAACCTTAAAATAAAATACACCCAATCAGTTCTGTCATTGGTATGCTCACCATCCTTCATCCCTGACACCTGACCCTTACTCCCAAATCCTACATTTCTACTCCACAGGTATCTGTTGTACACTAAAACTTAAGCACTAATCCCTAGCACACACATGTACATACATACTGTATCTATCCATCCATTTACTGTAGCACTTATCCTACACAGGGTCATGGGGAACCTGGAGTCTTTCCCAGGGCACTCAAGGCACCATTTGAGGGACACCCTGGACATATAGTGACAGGTGAAGTGAATAACACTGATTATCTCCTCATCATGGCACCTGTTGTGTTAGAAACAGGAAAAATGGGCAAGCGTAAGGATTTGAGCGAGTTTGACGAAGGGCTAGATGACTGGATCATAGCTTCTCTAAAACTGTAGCTTTTGTGGAGTGTTCCCAGTCTCCAGTGGTCAGTATCTATCAAAAGTCTCCTTCAAGTCCTTTAAGTCCTTTAAGTTCAGTAAGTGTCAGGGCTGTTTTGGCAACAAAAGGGGGACCAACACAAAATTAGGCAGGTGGTCATAATGTTATAACTATATACTAACTCTATTATCAAGTCCACTTGAGATTGGTGTCCTCAAACCCATGCCTACTGTCATGGATGGCATGGCTATGCCCTGATGGACCACTATGGGGCTTCCAGCAGGGGTTTGTTTGTGCCATGTGCTTTTGTTTTGGTTTTGTGCCTTTTTTTTCCCTCATGTTTGCCCCGCCTCTATACACCTGTCCCTCGTGTCTCACTGATTAGTTCCCCTATTTATATTGGTTGTCTTCCTTGTTTTATTTGCTGAGTCCAAGTCGTAATGGTGTGCCCTTTTTCTGTTCTCGAGGTTTTGTTTTGAAAGTTATTTTTCCTGTCATTATGGTTTGCCTGTTTTGGTCTCGAGGTTTTTTTGGTTTTGAGTTTACTTTTCTCCCCAGTGTTCCCGTGTATTTAAGTGTCTGCCTTTTTTTTTGTAATAAAACCTGTTTCATGGCTATCCCTGCACCTTGGCTCTGATTTCCATTGCCTGGCACCCCATGATCCTGAGAGAAGGACTCAGCCACTATACAGACCCAGCGGGATAGCCTAGCCAAGCCACCCATGGATTTTTTGGAGCTGATTTTTTTCTGGACACTTTTAGGTTTACCCTAGAGGATTTTTTTTTTCTTGTTTGTTTACTGGGGACATTGCTCCGCTTCTGTTCCTGTAGGGGACGTCGCTCCACTTTCTGGTTTTCCATGGAGGACACCGCCTCACTTTTCATTGACGGAGGATGTTACTGGCCGCACTGGTTTCTTTTGGGATATTTTTTATTTGTATTTATTTTTTTATTTTTTTTCCCGTGGACCTCTCCCTGCCCCTGTGGGGACACAGCCTGGTTTCGGGCTCTGGTGGGAGGATGTTTCCCTCCCTCCCTTCGATGTATTTCTCTGCCCCAGCTGGACCGAGGGCGAGGTTTTCGAGGTTTTGTTTTAGCGGTTATTTTTCCTGTTGGTATGATTTGCCTGTTTTGGTCTCGAGGTATTTTTGGCTTTGAGTTTACTTTTCTCCACAGCGTTCCTGTGTATGTAAATGTCTGCCTTTTTTTATAATAAACCCTGTTTCATGGCTATCCCTGCACCTTGGGTTTGATTTCCCCTGCCTGGCACCCCATGATCCTAACACCTACCTCATAAATCCCAACTCCTGGTCAAGCCATACCTGGCCTTGATTTGACCAACACCTCTTACATCCTGGAACCTGCCTCTATTTTCAAATCTATTACCACTGGTCTCTTCTCCACACATTATATCTTTCAAGATTAACCTTTCTCCTAGTCTACCTCCTAAACTCTAAATCCTGTGAAATACCAAAACCAAACCAAAACTTTATTCATCATTTCCCTGAAAAAATCATACCTAGATAAGACCGAAATATTCTAACACATTTTTTCCTTTCTGTCAACACCTACACACTAATTTTAATCTATTCAATATTATTCTTTTTCCATACATTGTTTTTTTTTAATCTAGAATGAATGCCAGACTTGAAAGTCTGGATGTAGTGCTTTAATCTATTGTGAAGTGCCCTTGAATGTGAGAAAAGCACTATACAAAAAGTTTATTAGTATTGAAATTATTACTGAACTGAAAACCTGACCCACATTCATCAAACCTCTGAGAGTAAGAGTGATGACATGACTTTAGCCCACTTCCTGTGCTCTTTAAATCAATGTGAAGACAAGGACGTGCTTTGAAGGCCTGATCCAAATTCAGTAGTTCCTGTGATGATAAATCCACAGTGCGATATCAAACTCTCTGGAAACTCTAATACCTCCAGTACTAAGGCACTACATGTAAGATTTTAGTTCTATTTAGGTAACCAAATGGTTTGAGATCAGTCCCAAACAGCAGCACAGTCAGGTCAGAGCTCTGGAGAGGTGATTATCTCATTGTGTGCTTAATGGCCCTTAATGACAGCGCTTGATGAGAATTAATGAAGGCTGTTATAAATGCCCCCAACACACATGCATTTGAACACACACACACACCTAAGAGAATATGCTTCCAAAAAGTTTAATGCCATCATCTTTAGTTTTTTTACAGAACACCACAAGCGGTCACTATTTGAAATATCTGACAGCATTGTTAACTCATTATTCTCTGTGATGTTTCTGTATAAAATGACATGGACTGTGTCATGTGACCTTACAAGCATGTTAGATGGGGTATTAATCTTCCAAAGCTCGACAGCACTTTCCTGAAATAACCTGATTCCATGTGAAAGCTGCAAACCTCAACACTGTCTATCCTGGTTATGGATTCTGTTGATCCTGGGAATATTTGGTAGGGGTTGGAAATAGACACTGTGAAAGGGATGACCATCTCTAGATACCTTGCATGCACACATTCATTCACACCTAAGGGGGATATAGAGTTGCTAATCCATCTACTGGGATGTTTATGGAGGTTGTGCGAACTAGACAATCTAGCTAAATCCCATGTGGAGTTGGGGAGAAGACGGGAAACTCCACACAGATATCAATAACCTTAACCCTAACCCTTGAGCTCAGGATCAAACTGGGGAGTCATCACGGGGCAACACAACTTGCTGCCTAGTCTTTCAATTGCAGGTACTTTTACTCACAGAGTGATTAGATCATTTACTTCGCACCTCTGACTTCTGGGGTTGGGGTTTGATTCCCACCTCTGCCCTATTTGCATGCTCTCCCTGAACTTCCTCTGGGTACTTCAGTTTTTCCCCTGGTCCAAACACATGCATTGTAGCTGGTGTGTATATGTGTGGTTGTGACTTGTGATGGGTTTTCACCCAGTCCAGGGTGTCCCCCACCTTTTGCCCTGAGTCCCTGGGGATAGACTCCAGGCTCCCTATAACCCCATGTAGCATAAGCACTACAGAAGGATCGTGTAGGTACAGAAGACAGACAGAACTCAATCCTAGCACAGAGCTAAGAGGCTAATGGTAAAGTGTCTCACTAATGGATTGAGTGATGGCTCTGTGGTAGTCCTGGGATTTCAACCCCTTTTACGAGCAAGGAACTAGCTATTTATTCAGTAAGTACTTTATCCTGGTCAGGGTCATGGTGGATCTAGAGCTTATCCTGGGAATACTGGTTGTGAGGTGAAATACACTCTGGATGGGATGGCAGTACATTGCCGATCCTTTTATATTTGCTTTTTAAAAACTTGTATTTCTAATACACATTTTTATTTCCATGCACAACAGCATTGCTGGGGTTTCTAAACACATTGCACACATATAGCTGACTTTATGAGACTTCCTTCTGTTTTTCAATGAATAGATTATTGTGTGCTCTTCAGTTTTGTATGACCGCAGCACTATGTATTTATTTATTTTTATTCTGACCACAGCACTACTTTTGGCTGGAGACATTTTTGGCTGCTGGACTGAATCTCAGCACAGCAGTGACACTGAGGTGTTTAAAATCTCATCAGCACTGCTGCACACACACACACAATGCCATGTCAGTGTGACTGCTGTGTGGAAAATGGTCCACCAGTGGTGGCCCAGTGGTGGCCCTGTGGTGGGCCCTTTCTTTAGATGAATGCCATAGCAGGGAGGAAGGTAAGAAGCAGCCTGTGTATGAAAGCAGACTTTGTCTGGTTGGTTTTTAAAAGCATATAGAGATTGAATTAATATAGTCTAACGTTTGCAAAATATCCAACTCTAGATTCCTGCTTGAAGATGGTGGATATAATGTGTAAAATCCTACACTAAAGACATATCATCAAAAGGAACATGGGTTATTAATTCTTCCAAATAAATTATTAATGAAACCATCATATGACATCGAAACAAAAGATGATTTTCAGCTGACGATTAAACGATTAATCAGCTTCAGGGATGTAAAGTCCCACCTACTCATCCCTTATGCCTTATTAAACCCTGCTTTCCCCAAATATGCATCTAATTTCCATGAAATGTCCTCATTTATGCAAGTCTAACAACAAATGGACATTCTTCATCAGGTCACCAACATTCGAGAAAAAGAGTTACTATAGAGAGGAGAAAACACTTCACTGAAGGAGATAGTGTCCAAGGTTACTACAAATAAAAATCCTGTTTTCCAAAAGGTACAAAATGAAACTGTTCATCCAGCTGGTGTGTATTCCTCAATTCTTCTATTATTTTTTATTGCTATTATTGTTTCTTGAAGTTGAATACAGAGTTCTCCATTTTCATTTACAATATCTAAAGTTTAATTGGTAAAACGTGAGCCAAGTTTCCATTCTTAACACCTAAACAAATCCTTATTTCCTATTAACTGCAAGAAGAAATGAAACTTGACAAGATGAGGAGGAAAAAATGGATAAAACACATATGTAATCACATGTAACTCTTACTCAAGTGATGGGATAACGAGCTGGTAAAAATGCACGTCTGCACATTCTGAGTGAGGTTTATTATTTATGTCTTTGCACATTATTCATATTTACATCAAGCCTCATTAGTAGTATGGGGTTGCCATGTTCATTACGGTTATTAATGCTAATGGCTATTTTTTGTTAATCGCTCTAAATAAATTGGATTTTGTGCACACCAACAAGAAATGAGTTTGACATGTGAGATAAATACTAGACTGATGAATATGTAATTCAGTGGAATTTGCATACTCTTGTTTTATGATCTTATATAATTAAGTTTTTTTTTTTTAATTGTACAGATAACCTGGAGGCTACGTAGGGAAGTCATGAAGTCTATGAAATTAAGAAAACTTTTTTTTTTCAATCCTGGAATGATTGTGTTTGGATGAACTTCCTGTCAATCATTTTACAGACATTCTCCATGCCACTCTAGATCGTGGGGGCGGAGCTTCATAAACATATATAAAAATACACCGATCAGCCACAACATTATGACTGTTGTATTGTGTTGGTCCCCTTTTGCTACCAAAACAGCCCTGACCGGTCATGCACTGTGTTTTCTGACACCTTTCTATGAGAACCAGCATTAACTTCTTCAGCAATTTGAGCAACAGTATCTCGTCTGTTGGATCGGACCACACGGGCCAGCCTTCGCTCCCCATGTGCGTCAGTTGGCTGCCCATGACCCTCTCTCCGGTTCACCACTGTTCCTTCCTTGGACAACTTTTGATAGATACTGACCAGTGCAGACCAGGAACACCGCAAAAGAGCTGCAGTTTTGGAGATGCTCTCATCCGTTTAGCCATCACAATTTGGCCCTTATCAAACTCTCTCAAATCATTACGCTTGTCCATTTTTCCTACTTCTAACACAACAACTTTGAGGACAAAATGTTCCCTTGCTGCCTAATATATTCCAGGTGCCATGATGAGGAGATAGTGTTCTTCACTTCACCTGTCATTGCTCAAAGTGTTATGCCTGATCGGTGTAAATTGAATGCTGAATCCACCTCACTGTTCTACGCTTAATATTGAGGGTCAAAAAGACTAATCTAGCTTTTTCTCATCCTGTACTATATTGCATTTGCACTTCATATGAGTCCCTGTATTGTCCTAAATGATGCACTGTGATCCTGAAGAATCAATACTGCATCCCAGTCCAAGGATGGCGAGACAATATGGGGGAAGGGGAGCTGGGAAAAAAAGTATTGTTTGTTATTCAGCTCATTGTAGCTATTTATATGCATTTGCGTTATGAGCAATACTAATCTCGCTCTGGAGGGTTTTGAATGAATCATGCCAACTTGCCCTGAATTGTTTTGTATGCTGTGCCAAAATATAAAAGGATGACTCGCTATTATCCATTTGCAATGACTGGAAAAACACACACACACTAACAAACACACACACAACAGCTTTAAGGGAATGAAACAGTTTTTTATGCCATCAGGCAGGCTCGCTGTCGCTGAGTGTACTGTAATACACTTTTGGCTCGTCTCCAAAGAGCTGGCACCATCCCTCGCTTTTCCCCTGACAGATTTTCTCCCCTGGAATAGAAAATGCCATTTGGGATAAGAGAGGATGGAGTCATCGGGCAGCCCTGTGGTGGCCTGGAGGTCTGGGATGTATCAGCGTCAGCATGCCTCTAATTAAATGGCCGTCGCTCAAACCTGATGGAGAGAGCGATGGTTCCAGGAGTGTATACACAAGCCAGAGATTCATCACTGCACTTCTAACCCCGTGGCACCAATTGATATATTTCCAGAACCTCTGTCTCCCTGTTATCCCTCAGCTGCTTCTTATCCTGTCTTTCTCGTTCATTCACTCAGATTCTCTACTCAATTTCAGTGCTTGACATTCTGTTTGATGCGCAACGTACTTGAATGGGGAAAGGCTGCCCTCATCTGAAAGATGACCGCAAACTTTTTTTTCTTCCTGGTCCATTTTCTACAAACACTGTGCAGCAACATGTGATTCCTACATCATTAATTTTTTTTTCTAGATAAAGTCAGGTTGATGATCGATTCCTTACTCCTAAATCAGCCTCTTCTTCACCCCCCCACACCTGAACAACCATCAAAGTTCCCATGATGCAACACTGCCACCTGTTGGTTGTGGTAAAAATCCCCCATCGCTCCATGATGAAGTGCTCACATTAGGAGCTCCTAAGAGCTGTGCAGTCTAGAATGGAAACACAACCATCTGCTGCCTCATTCCTAGTTAAGTTCTTTACTGAAATACATCTTCCCCATTTTTTTCCCTTTGCAATACATCCACACTGCTTCAGACCATTAGCCTGATCTGTTATGCTGTTATAGTGCTGGCAACCGGGAACTGTTTTCCCCATTGACTGACTTGGCGTGTTTTGAAATATGGATTTAAAACGGCTTTTGCGAAAACACAGGAATCAATTTGTTTCTGAGTGAAAAAGCTTAACTTGCTTGCAAGAAAGAGGAATAAAGAAACGAGAATCGACATTTACAGACTTTGGGAAGTCAAGACGTGCTTTAAACAAAATGGCGGTAATTTTTTTTTCTATCATGGCAATGACCCAATAATTCATTCTGATTGAAGACACTGACTTAGTATTATAACCATCCTCTCAGAAACTCAATCATGTCTCCTTCAAAATTTTCCCCCATAATCTTTAGTCTTAGACATCTGCCCACATCTGGCTCAGACTTTATCCTTTTTTTTTTTTAAATGCTGCTAATTGGGTTCAGTTCTGCTGATTGACTTTTCAAGTCTAAAAAACGTCCACTTTTTCCACTGATAAAGTCCTTCCTTGAGTTCTTGGTGTGTTTTAGATCATCGTATTACAACATGATGAAGTTCCTCCTGGATGCATTTCTCTGTAAATTGTCAGACAGAATGCTTCTGTAGACTTCTGAATTCTTTCTGCTGCTACCATCCTGAGCTCCATTATCAGTAAAGATTAGTGAGAATGTTCCAGAAGCAGCCATGCAAAACCATGGCACTACCACCATCATGCTTCACAGATAAGCTCAGATGTTCTGGATCATGAGCAGATCCTTTTTTTCTCCATATATTATACATTCCATCACTTTGCTAGAGGTGAATCTTGGAATCAGAGCTTTTGTAGATCATCTCTGTATTTCTTTGTGAATTCCAATCTGGCCTTCTTACTCCTGATGAGAGGTTTGCACATTGTGGTATTTTCTCCATATTTCTGCTTTTCAGAATATTTCTGTCCACAGCATCTGTTGTGTTCCTTTGCTGGCTTGTTCAGTGTCTGGTTGTTAGTACACCAGTGCTTTCTTTCTTTTTCAGTACATTTCAAATTGTTGAATTGTTTATGCCCAGTGCTTGGGCAATACCTCTGACTGATTTTCTCTCTTTTCTCAGCTTCAAAATGGCTTGCTTTCAGCTATCTGATCTTCTTGTTGCCTTTTTTGCATTCTTCATAGGTGAATCCCAGGTTCAAACAATCTTAGCTATCAATCTAAGCAACAATCAATCTAACAGAACTCATCTGAGCAACAAGAAACACCTGGCAATTATGTGTTCCAATATTTTTGCTCACGTGAACAATGGGTGGGTTCAAACAAAAGGTGCCATGTTCTAAGTTGTTTCAATGTAAATTGTAGGTGTAAATATCCTAAAATAAAAACTTTGATCTATCATCTTATATTCATCTCCATCCCAAATGTCTTTAGTGTATGATGAAAGATTATTAGAATGGCAAGTCTAATTCTTTTGGAGGGGACTGTTTTAGAAGCAGCTCAAAATTAGACAAACACAGTGCTTATTTTTTTCCTCCAGATGTAACACTAATTATTAAGGCATGGATTGGCTTTGAGAAATCCAGCTGCCTGGAAAGTAAAGAAAACATAAAGAACAGTTCTGTACTGCTTTCGTTTGTCACAGTGTTCACTTGTTTAGCTCCCACATGCCTATGTGATGACTCAGGCTCTTCTCTCACCTTTTACCACCACCTCCCATGCAGCTCCTAACTAGCTTGAGTGTTCCTATAGAGAATTATAGCACTTTTTAACGCAGTGAGTCTGAGATCAGTTGGCTTTAGCTTCCCACACTGAAGGCCGTGGCTTGGCTGCCAAATATTACATGATATTTAGATTTGCTGAAAAGCTGGATAAGCAGGGGCACTTAGTAGTTATTAATTCCCTGGATACTTATTTTTTCAAAAGAGAAATTATTCTGAATTTATTAAAAAATGTTTAAATAATGTCCCGTCAGTTTACCACCAACTAGCCAGAACTGAATGCAAGATAAATTGTAGGAAGAATAAAGATATCTGTAACTAAACAAAAAGATTGGTGTTTAGCTGGAAGTGCTTGTATTTAGTTGTGGAACCAATATTAACCAAGAACCAACTAAATGCTAACTTAGAAAAATGATAGTGATGTTTTGATAGTAAACTGTTTCAGTCTTCGAAAATTGTTTTGAATTAGCAAACATTCCCAAACGTAGATCTGAAAGTTTGAGTGTTTCTGGGAGTAGAGTGGTAATGATCTCTGGTCTCAACAACCCTTCTTAAGCTGAAGTGGTTTGGTAGATAGAACCTGTCTATGTACAGGACAGGAACTATACCAGGACCAGGGTTCTGAACCTGGGAATTAGCAGATTGATCAAAACTACCAAATGTCTGCTAGCACATATCCTGTTTGTAGTCGAAAATGCTCCATTAAACAACTGATGTACAACGCAAAAATTTATCCGAATGTCAACATTTTAAATTTTTACATCAGAAAAATATTACACTTAATTGTGTCTTGAATCCTCAAATCAATCCCAAATGATCAAACCCAAAAGATTTTGTTGAAAAGTTGCATATGGAGTATTTGATGAAAGACTTCTACTGGCAACAAACCAATATTAGAAATCATTAGCATAGATGGGTTTAATGATTGTAACATTGTATTGTTCACAGGGATGGCTAGTATAAACGTGTGAAATAGTGAAATACAGCCATGAGTGTAACAAATGTAAATGTTGAATTCAAGTACAAATTACACAAAAAGATAAATGACAGAATGTTAAGTTGTTTTGTTTTTTTTCTTTAAAATTGTGATATATCCGATGATGTAATACTTCATATCCGAGCCCTAATAATTTCTTTGTCAAGCAATTGCCCAGCATTGTGGTTTAACTTCACATCTACATCACGGCCAGCAATCACTAGTTACTGTGTTCAGCTGGGATTAGCTGTAGTCGAAATTCGAAGCATGTTCCTCCGTACATAGTCCTATTCTTGCAAATTCCAAACAATTCACAACTCAATTTGCATGAAGGTCAAGGTTAGGATTAAGGCCTTGGTTAGCTGCTTAGATATCTCAGATGTTTCCGATCCTAATCCATTTGCACTGAGCTGCTTTCCATGTGTCAGCATGATGCATCACATCTCCAGCCATATACTCTTCAGGAAATCTTGTCTTCTTGGCAGACAATGTCAGCACTACACCCAGGTTCTGGTCTCATTTCTTCTGTCATGTTCTGCCAGATCTGGATAAGCTACAGAAATGGTAAAGGCATAGTGTTAATCTAATCATCAGGTGGGTGGTGGTATTTGGTTGCCCTACAATTGCCCCTGATCATGAGAACTATTCTCAGGGTGTCAATTTACCTGGAGGAAATGGATTTATCCATACAACACATAATATCTAAATACCCTCAACTACACGTGAATGTCCTGAGCAACTATAAGGTCTTGATTTTTATGTATAGAACCTTGAGTTTCCCTAAGAAAGAACCAGAGAATGCTGCAAGATTTCATCTTCTCCTGGTGCTTTGGGGTTCTCCGAATTCCTTCCCTAGACCGAAAACACACACTGCAAGCTGATTGAAATTTCTAAATTGCCCATAGTGTGAGTGATTGTGCCATGCAAGGGGTTGGCAATCTGGTCCAGGTGCCCCAAGTCCCCCGAGATAGACCCCAGGTTGCCCTGTGAAGGATAAGTGCTAAAGAAAATGAATGAATGAAAGCATCACATCATCCACTGAGGGTAATTACTTATTCCCTGTAGGAAAGTATATGTTTGTAAGTTGTCTTTCATTTTCAGTATCACCTTTAAATCCAGATGTGCCATGAAGAACAGCAGACTTTAAGCTATTGAATAATCTGTTGACACTCTGGGCGAAACTAATCGCATGAAATGCCGCATTGTCACTGTGGTGTGACTCCAATCAATGATATCATCCAACTGAAAATAGCTTGCAATAATCCTACCGTGTAATAACCCTGTGATCCTGCTCATGTGATTTTTCTGGATTTTTTGGCTGCATCATGAAAACTTAACTACTAAATTTCTTACAGGGAATAAACAGTACTTAAAATAAATTTAAAAAATAAGTTTCATTAAAATAGACTTAATAGATTCCTGCAATTTGCCCTAAATGGTTAGGGTTGGTTTAGGGAACCCTCAATTACACACTCACTGCTGTGGAGGAAGCATGGGCTCGGAATTTCTCCATATATACCTTTGCATTGTATATGTATACACACCCACATCCATCTATTTTGTGTATATATTTAATAGAAAAAATGCAATATATATATATATATATATATATATATATATATATATATATATATATATATATATATATATATATATATATATATATATATATATATATATATATATATATATATATATATATATATATATATAATATATATATACATATATATATATATAAAGGTTTTTCTGCCTTGCCCACCATCTAATATCCTTTATTTCATATTATTTGAGGGTCAGATGATCTGTTTTCTTTCAGGAACAAAGAAAAGTTTTATAAATCATAAATAAAGAGCAAATTTATTTATTTAATTTTACAGGCAGTCATGGTTTAGGGTTCTGTGTTTTTTCCTCATAAGGGTTAGGGATTAAGATTAGTGTTAGGGTTAGAATTAATTCCCATGCTTACACTTAAAAAAGGTTTATTTGTGTGTCTAAAAATTCAATTTAAAAAAAAATTCAATTTTCTCTTTATTTGTTCTGTATGACTTTAATGTATGCTAGGAATTTAAAACCTATAAAGTATAAAATTCCTTCTCAGAATGAGTCCACAGGCCAAATATATCATCTGTATATTATATATATATATTTTTGGAAGCGGACTACGTTTAAGGAACACAAGTACTCAGTGTATCAAGAGTAAATAAAAAATAAATCAACAATAAATAAAAAAGCAGTGTCAGGTACAATCAAGTTCTTTATATTATTTACAAAATCGTAGGTGTCTTAGGAAGGTAACTGTTGTGTCTCTGAGGCAACTGCTTGATGTAATAGTCAATGAATTCGGCCACCTGATATGACTTAGAGCTACAATCACTGAAAATTAGCTGATGCTAAAGGGTACAGTCCACTTCTCACACAGTTTGTGAATCTTTGAAGGAAGACAAAAATTGTCTCTTTTAGAGAGACTCCAAACCACCAAGTAATGTGTTTAGATGTAATCTTCTTCTTCTTCTTCTTTCGGCTTTTCCCTTCAGGGGTCGCCACAGCGAATCATCTCTCTCCACCTATCCCTATCTTCTGCATCCTCAACACTTGCACCCACTAGCTTCATATCCTCATTAATTCCATCCATATATCTCCTCTTTGGCCTTCCTCTTTGCCTCCTGCCTGGCAGCTCCATGTCCATCATTCTCCCTCCTCTGAACATGTCCAAACCATCTTAATCTGGCCTCCCTAACTTTGTCCCCCAAACGTCCAACATGAGCTGTCCCTCTGATGTACTCGTTCATAATCCTGTCCAATCTTGTCATTCCCAAAGATAACCTCAACATCTTCAGCTCTGCTACCTCTAGCTCTGACTCCTGTCTCTTCCTCAGTGACACTGTCTCTAAACCATACAGCATGGCCGGTCTCACCACTGTCCTGTACACCTTCCCCTTGATATTTTCCTATCACACAGAACTCCCGACACCTTTCTCCACCCATTCCAACCTGCCTGCACTCGCTTCTTCACCTCTTTCCCACACTCTCCATTACTCTGGACTGTTGACCCCAAGTACTTAAACTCCTGTACCTTCTTCACCTCTTCACTCTGTAACCTTACTGTTCCACTTCCCTCCCTTTCATCCACACACATGTACTCAGTCTTACTACGACTGATTTTCATGCCTCTTCTCTCCAGCGCAAACCTCCACCTCTCCAGGCTTTCCTCCACCTGCTCCCTGCTCTCACTACAGATCACAATGTCATCTGCAAACATCATTGTCCAAGGAGATTCCTGTCTGACCTCCTCTGACAACTGGTCCATCACCATAGCAAACAGGAAGGGGCTCAGAGCCGATCCCTGATGCAGTCCCACCTCCACTTTGAACTCCTCTGTCTGACCTACAGCACACCTCACCACTGTCCTGCACCTCTCATACATGTCCTGCACCACTCTGACATACTTCTCTGCTACTCCTGACTTCCTCATACAGTACCACAGCTCTTCTCTTGGCACCCTGTCATACGCTTTCTCCAAGTCTACAAACACACAGTGCAACTCCCTCTGACCATCCCTATACTTCTCCATCAAAATTCTCAGAGCAAAAATCGCATCTGTTGTGCTCTTTCTGGGCATGGAGCCATACTGCTGCTCACACATTTCCACTACCTTCCTTAACCTAGCTTCCACTACTCTTTCCCATAGCTTCATTGTATGGCTCATCAACTTTATCCCCCTCTAGTTACTGCAACTCTGCACGTCACCCTTATTCTTAAAGATCGGCACTAACACACTTCTCCATTCCTCAGGCATCTTCTCACTCTCTAAAACCCTGTTGAACAAACTAGCTAAAAATTCCACTGCTGCCTCTCCTAGACAGTTCCAGACCTCCACCGGGATGTCGTCAGGACCAACTGCCTTTCCACTTTTCATCCTCTTCAAAGCCTTCCTGACTTCATCCTTTCTAATCTTATCTACTTTCTGTTCCACAGAGTTCACCCCTTCTACTCTTTTTTCCCTCTCATTTTCCTCATTCATCAGCTCCTCAAAGTACTCCTTCCATCTCCTCTGTACACTCTCCTCACTTGTGAGCACCCTTCCATCTCTATCCTTAATAACTCTAACTTGCTGCACATCCTTCCCATCTCGATCCCTCTGCCTAGCTAACCTGTACAAGTCCTTCTCTCCTTCTCTAGTGTCTAACCTAGTGTACAACTCGTCATATGCCTTCTGCTTGGCCTTAGACACCTCCCGCTTCACTCTGCGCTGTAACTCCTTGTATTCCTGCCTATTCTCTTCAGTCCTGTTCATGTCCCACTTCCTCTTGGCTAACCTCTTCCTCTGGATACTATCCTGAACTTCCTCATTCCACCACCAAGTCTCCTTATCTTCTTTCCTCCTTCCAGATGAGACACCCAGCACCTTTCTCCCTGTCTCCCTGATCACTTCTGCTGTAGTTTCCCAGTCATCTGGCAGCACTACCTGACCACCCAGGGCCTGCCTCAACTTCTGTCTAAATTCCTCACAACATTCCTCCTTTTTCAGCTTCCACCACTTGGTTTTCTTCTCTATCTCTATCTTTGACCTCTTCTTCTTACAGACCATCAGAGTCATCCTACACACCACCATCCTATGCTGTCTGGCTACACTCTCTCCCACTACCACTTTACAGTCACTAATCTCTTTCAGATTGCCTCTTCTACATAGGATGTAGTCTACCTGTGTTCTCCTACCTCCACTCTTGTAAGTCACTCTATGCTCCTCCCTCTTCTGAAAATACATGTTAACCACAGCCATGTCCATCCTCTTAGCAAAGTCCACTACCATCTGTCCTTCAAGGTTCCTTTCCTTAACTCCAAACTTGCCCATCACCTCCTCATCACCTGTGTTCCCCTCACCAACATGTCCATTCAAATCCGCTCCTATCACCACTCTCTCACCCGTGGGAATACTCTCCATCACCTCATCTAATTCACTCCAGAGTCTCTCTTTCTCCTCTAACTCACAACCTACCTGTGGGGCATAACCACTAACAACATTCAACAACTTCAGACTCACCCTGTCTGACACTCTCTTCACCTCCAGGACATTCCTCACAAACTCCTCCTTCAGGACCACACCTACCCCATTTCTCTTACTATCCACACCATAATAAAACAGCTTGAATCCTGTTCCTATACTACGAGCCTTGCTACCCTTCCACCTGGTCTCCTGTACACACAGTATATCCACCTTCCTTCTCTCCATCATATCAGCCAGCTCTCTACCTTTCCCTGTCATAGTACCAACATTCAGAGTTCCTATTCTCAGTCCTACACTCTTACCTTTCCTCTTCTCTCTCTGTCTGTGCACTCTCCTCCCTCCTCTACTTCTTCGACCAACAGTAGCCCAATTTCCACCGGCGCCCTGTAGGTCAACGGCGCCGATGGCGGTCGTTGTTAACCCGGGCCTCGACCGATCCAGTATGAAATTCGTACTGACGATTCGCATGGTTAAATTTGGCAATGTTTTACGCCGGATGCCCTTCCTGACGCAACCCTCTCTATTTATCCAGGCTTGGGACCGGCACAGAAGTCACTGGACTGTGACCCCCATGGCTAGATTAATGTGTTTAGATGTAATGAAGGATGCTAATGTTTCTTGAATTCTGCTCGGTGTTTGTTTCTGAATGGAGTGTTGTAGTGGTGTGTGTTGGCTTCTAGTACATTTTGATTGTCTATGATTGTGATTTGGTGTGCTTTGTCTATGATTATTACCGGTGATCCTTTAATGTCCGATTTTGTGATCAGTTTCTTTAAGGTTTCAAATTGTTCATGAGTGAAATTGGGTGTAATGAGTTTCCTATTCCAAACTCAATCACAACCGAATATCTTTTTGAATGAGTTTCTGGATACTTTCTGAAACAGGCTCTGAATTGCATTCCCATGTAGAATTGGCAATAAAATGTATGCAATTCTAGTTATTTATAGCTTTAGCCACCTGCGATGCCTGCGCACGTCCCTGTAGAGTTCCACGCTGTCAAAGTGTTGTGGAGTGGGAATAAAGGAGTGACCTTTTTTTTTAAGATTTCCCTCTCTACCTGATTCAGTACATATCCTGACAAATGTATGATATTTGATGAGTGGGGAGTTGATTACATTTCCCCCTACATGTTAAATTAATCTAGCCCAGAACTAGCAATGAACTGGATCATGTGTCCTAAAGTTTTCTGTAAGTTCATTTAAAACCACTGTGGTGTCTAGAAACTGAACTGAGTTTTGATTGGTGTTGTGTTTTTCTGTGATTGTGTGGTGTGTTTGTGGTTCTGATGAATTGATCATTTTTTCTCACCATGCTGCCAGACTCCAAAGTTGTCTTTCAAGTATATGTAATAAATTACTGGTGTATGGTCAGATTTTCCACGAAGGGATGTTTGTGTAGGCTGGTGCAAATTTTTGGCCTATTGCTGTACCTTGGATTTGTGAATAAAACTGTGAATAAAATTCAAAGTAATTTCGGGTCAAACCGGTTTAAAGTAGAATGTATTTATTTGATCTGGATGAGTCCGGATGAATTTTGAAAGTCTTTTGATCACTTTTAGACCCAATTGGTTGATACTGGATACTGAGTTTGGTTTCTTTCTGGGGTGAATGATTTAATGGTCAGTGATGTTTCACTGTCTTTTGGCCTCAATTGGGATTTATCTAAAATGATTATTTCTGACCTTTTATCTGCCCCCTTTATGACCATGTCTTTGTTAGATTTGAGAGAATGATTAGCTCTTCTTTGTGTTGACAAATTCTGATCTTTCCGACTGTCTCTTTGGATTTATGGCTCATTATTTTTGTGAATCAATTACTTCATTTATTTATTGCATGATAAAATTGGTTCCCATTTGGATGTCTCTGTAAATGGAGTTAAGGTCATTTGAATTTGGAAATCAAAATGTTAATAAACCTTTAATTTTCTGTTGAGCACATGTACATCTCTCATGAGATCCCCGGGTTTGACCCACCTGGCGTTGGAATGAAGGTCAGTTCTTTCTGTTAAATGGGAGGTTTTAGATAATTTGAAAAATGTCAGAGTGTAAAAGGTTGATGCAGGTTTCCATCTTTAAAAGTTTAACTGGTCTACCCAGAAGGCAAACATTTGATGTGCTGTTGTTGCTGTCCCTCTCTACCTTTGTGTTGGGTTAGGATTGGTTGATGATTGGGGTTAGGGCTGGATTAGGGTTGGAGGTTGTGGGTTAGGGCTGGGTTAGGGTTGGTGTTGCGTTAGGATTGGTTTAGGGTTATGAATATTCATTCATTCATTGAATGTCTGCCGCTTCCGAACTACACTCGGGTCACGGGGAGCCTGTGCCTATCTCAAACGTCATAGGGCATCAAGGCAGGATACACCCTGGACGGAGTGCCAACCCATCGCAGGGCACACACACTCTCATTCACTCACGCAATCACACACTACGGACAATTTAGAGATGCCAATCAACCTACCATGCATGTCTTTGGACTGGGGGAGGAAACCCCCGAGGCACAGGGAGAACATGCAAACTCCACACACACATATGGTGGAGGCGGGAATCGAACCCCCAACCCTGGAGGTGTGAGGCAAACGTGCTAACCACTAAGCCACCGTGCACCGTTAGCTCTTTTATTTATGTAGCTCTTAAATGAGCTTACTTGGCATGGGCAATATTAAGGTTAGGGTTAGGTTTAGGGATTAGGGTTAGGGCTCTATAGGTTTGTGCTGGTTGAATAAGTGCTATTGATTTATTCGGGGTGGTACCACAAGGAAGTCAAGACAGTCATCCCTTTAACCATAAGTGCTATTTTATTAAGTGCTATTATCCACATCTCATTCAAGTGCTATCATTTCATTTCATGTTCAAAACCACCTCAGTTCACTGTGTTACATTCATTTTTATAGAGGTGGCTAGTCTTGAATTCTGTTGTGGAATTTTTTGTGGGTGATGTATTTACTCTACTGTTTTAGGGACCACAGACCTGGCCCGGACCAGAACCTAAATTTATTGTACATGTTGTCTATGGCTCACCTTTGGGGAATGATAAAATTCCCCCTTGGGTTAAGTCCCATGGGAATCCATATGTTGAGTACTGTGTCTGTCCAGACCGAGTTTACTGTCTGTCCAGACCAAGTTAGCTACTATACCTCTGATTCTTAAGTTATTTCCCTGTCATATTTATTTTTGGTGATTATGTATATATGTTGTTTAAGTCTTTCCATGATTGTGTTTTTTGTTTCACCTGTGTACATTTTGTGGCGCAGTAAACTACATTTTTACCGTTCAATCTAAGATGTGAACGGATGCTTATGCCTGTTTTTTTTTCTATGTTGATAATATCGATCCCAAGGAGACAACTGTTGGAGATTTGTGGCAGGGAACCTAGAATGGACCAAAATGTCCTTGAGATACTTGTTTTTACGGTAAAAAAAATCCTTGAATTCTTTAAGTCCCGATACCTGTTATTGTGCTATTTCAAAATTATTTTTCATTCTTCTATTTAGTATTTGTGTGTTGTGGGTAGGTAGTTATTAGTGGGATGACATTTCTGGAGTCTGGCAACCGGGTCCGAGGAGGTCGATCTTTTCATTGTTTTATGGTGGCAGATTTGATGTATCGAAGGAATCTTTTAAAGTATCCCCTCGGTTTGAGGGCTTTGAGAATAGTGTTTGTGTAGTCATGTGAAAATCCTGCTTCTCGGTGCAGATTCAGTGGAAACGTATAAGTTGTGATTTAATTAACACTGTAAAGGTGTGTTTTGGGTGAAACACTTTTAGATTTATGCAGTAAACTATGTGTCTGTTTTTTTTTAAATACCTATGATTTGAGTGACGGTTCACTCAGAATCACTATGGTGTCGAGAAATTTGATGGATAATGGGTCGGTTTTGTATTTGATTCTGATGTTTCAGTGATGTGTGTTTGCTGCTCTAATAAGGAAACTCCTTTTCAAACTCAAATAATGACTCCTTTAAACCCCTCTTTCCCATGTTCCCACACTCCAAAGATGTCATCCAAGTACCTGCAATAGATGTGTGTTGTGTACTTACATTTTTTCAGAAGTGATGTTTCCCAGTCCACCATGTAAATGTTGGCATAAGCTGGTGCTATTTTTTTGCCCATGGCTGTCACTTGAATTTGTAAGAATATTTGTTTGTTGAATTCAAAGCCATGAGTTGTAAGAGGGGCTGAGGGTTTGGTTTGGTTTGGGTTAGAGTTGGTTGAGGGTAGGAGTTGAAGTATAGGGTTGATGTTGGGTTGGGACTGGTTTTGGGTTGGGGTTGTGGGTTGGGGTTTGGGGGTGTTGGTTTAGGGTTGGGTTAGAGTTGGTTTGAGGGTTAGGGCGGGGTTGGTGTTGGGTTAGTGTTTTTGCTAATATTAACAGAGTTCTAACAGAGTACTAACATTTTAACCCAGTTGTTTTAAATGTATCTAGCTAGCTATCATAGTAAAGTTGCCACGACTAGAAGGATCCTCTGGATATTTACTGAATGCAGTGAATTATATTCCTGTAGTCAATGATAAGTGCAGTATAAATGACAATTCCTAACAAAGTACAGATCCAATAACATCGATAACATGCAGTCTATTCCTTCCTCAAACTGGCAGCGGTTATACAGCGTGACAAGACATGACACGCAAGGCTAGTTATTTCTAATTGTTCATGCTTTAGACTCATACTGTATAATTCAATTGATTGAAAAAGGGATTAGCTCTTACACTAACTCATGTGTTTCCTATTAATTGAACTGAGAACTGCTGATTAAAAAAAAAGGAGAAGGAAATCTTTTTTTTGAAGGAAACCAGCGTTTAATCGCTGATTCTTGCTCACTTCATGGCTTATCTCATGCCAGAACAGAATCTGCGTATGATAGCAATCCAATTTCACAAAAGCTGGAAGAATGGCAACAGCAGGTCCAGGCAAATGTAAGTGATTTGGTTGACTGCCACTCATTTTAGAAGTAATTGTTGTCTAATAGAGTGGCTCTGGCATGTCTTAAAATCTCTCTCCGTTTATGCTGCAGTGAGCCTCGGTCCAGTCATATGGTATGAACGACTGATTCTCATGCAGCCGTTTGCCATCACTGAACACAATAATCTGTGACAGGACTGATTTAAGCACTCAGCGCTGTTAAGTGGCTTCTGTGTGGCAAGTAAATGGACGTGAACGTGATGCTTCAAAGCTGGAACATGTTCTAGCTTCACTTTTCTAGACATAGCTAATTACTGCTAAGACTTGCTAGAATTTAGATGTCTTTGTTTTGTTTAATTTTATGCCAGGTGTCAGTGCTCTGGTTCAATAAAAAAAATATATTGCACAATTAGCACTGCTGAGGAACGATTGCAATGAAGTCATTTAAATTTGGCTGCTGCATTTGATGATGTTTGTACTGGTGATTTTTCCAAAAGGGAATTTCCATAGGAAGTAGCATCTATTGAACGCAGGCTTTTAATGCTAGTTCATAGTAAATGATCTCACAATGCGTGGGTTCCTATTATTTAGCCCTTGGAACTCATTAAAAATAAATATTGTTTTTCAACAAAAAATGATAAATTTGGGTGTATTTGGAACTCTCAAGTTTGTTTAGTCATAATTAGTAAAGCAAAACAAATATCATAAATGATAATTAGGATATTTAGGACTGCTGCTTGACCACACCAATGCTGCTTGGCCACATCCTTGCTGCTTGAACCATGCCCTTGCTGCCACACATTTGTGTTTTATAATTACATTTTAATCAACAGATAATATCACACCACCACTGAAAGAGTGAAAGGACTTTCCTCTCTTCTGGTCATGATCTTCAGGTAATTTGGATGACACAACTTCCTGTTGAATGTCTGACTCATTGACTAAAGAATGTAGTCAGGTAACAGGATTACATGAATGATGTGAGCCTAAAATGTAAATCCTCATCTGCCACTTGGTCACACCCCTGCTTCTTGACCACACCCACAGCTTTCTCCCTGTGTTTGTCTGGATTTTTATGGGTTCTCCAGTTTTATCGCACCTCCCTCCCGATACGTGTTAATGGATTCCCTAATTTCATGCCCAGCATTCCCGGGATTTGAAAACACAGCTAAAGCAGTTCTTGAAAACGAGTGATGGCTTCTGCTGAAGCTCTTTCCAGTGATTCATTGTAGGTGCTCTTCATGCTTCACTGACTTTATTTGTGTTTAATAAATGTGGAATGAGCCTCAGTCTTGGTCTTTGGACAGAGTATTAGCGTTAATAGCGAGGCTCGGTACACTTGGTACACTGTAAGATGTCTCTAGCGTGTGGTTTTTTATTAACACATTAATACTGAGAAGAGGCAGTAATGTTTGTCTGGAGAACAATGTGAGACCTAATAACAATCGTTCTTGCAGTTAATGTACCCCTGCTCTCCATTATGTGATTTGAAATTGCTTTCCCAGACAGAGAAAAGCTGCTCTTATACACACAAAATGAAGTTTTTTTCTTTTTTTCCAGCATCTTGACATTAAAAAACTTTTCCTAAAGAAGGTTTAGGATGATGATGATGATTAGCGGTATTCATTCATTCATTGTCTACCGCTTATCCGATCTACTCTCGGGTCACGGAGAGCCTGTGCCTATCTCAGGCGTCATTGGGCATCAAGGCAGGATACACCCTGGACAGAGTGCCAACCCATCGCAGGGCACACACACTCTCATTCACTCACACAATCACACACACTACAGACAATTTAGAGATGCCAATCAACCTACAATGCATATCTTTGGACCGGGGGAGGAAACCGGAGTACCCGGAGGAAAGAGTACGGGGGAAGCATGCAAATTCCACACAAACGTGGCGGAGGCAGGAATCGAACCCCCAACCCTGGAGGTGTGAGGCAAACATGCTAACCACTAAGCCACCGTGCCCCCCCGATTAATGGTATGGTTAAATATATTTATGTGCTTATGTAAGTTATTTTAGCAACACATGTCTGAAGAGTCACACAAGGAAACCAAAACTTGATCTTTTATATAATTGTTTGGAAAGGAACTATTTATTTGAACAAATTTTCAGCTCTAAAGATTTTCATTTGATTTTATTTTATATAAATAGATCTTTTTTTTTTTATTTCATATATTCCAAGCTTGCCACCTGACATCCTACTCGATTTTCTTTTCTGACGTCGCATACGTCAGACGATTGACCGCTCTAATGAAAATGATAGCTTTTCTAAGACTCATAATTGACTCTATACCTGGTATTGCTTTCTGCACTTTTCAAGTAATAACCTTTTATGAACAAAGGAATAAAGGTGCTTTGAGGACCTGTCACTTTTAAGGTCACTTATGTAAGATAGCACTTTGTATTGCTGGCCTTTTATTTTTATTATTATGGCACTTTTAACAGTAGACATGGCCTAGAGTCAGAGTGTAGATTTCCATCTGTAATGAATATGCCGAATATGCCAGAGGAAGACGTGTTCAGAGACTTCAAATGAACCCTCTTCTGTGTGAGACCAGGTTATAAGTGTGATTACATACTATTACAGTGTGCTGGTGTAGAATAATAAAGACAAATCTTCAGTGTGTAGAAAGGATGTGTGTATTGGGGTGTGTTTATATTGAATTAACATAGTAAATTTGTTTCAAATCTGCAAATCCTCTGGATATACAGAATCATTTATTCTGCATAGAGATATAGTGTGTATATATAGGGTCTTATTTATATTTTAGATCATATTACTATGATAATTCATATTTATTAGGATATTAGTTAGTTTCTGGTAGTTCTGGGATTTTACCTATTCAACTTCTGGTCACAGGTTGTTAGTAAAGAATACACTTGGTCTTTGCCAGCCCACGCGTCATTCCTGAGAGAAGCAGTAAAGCTGCAGAATAACCTTCAATAAAGAAGATTTTTCCCAATAGTTTTACATCATCTTCTGCATTCAGCATTTTCTGTCCTGAGGCTCTATATCACGTTGTTGCATCACATACTGTATCACACCTTATCTACTGGAAATAGATTCATGTTGAGGATTTTCTAATCTGATGTGTAATCTCTCAACTGATATTATTGCTTTTTTTTTTTCTTCTTGAAATCAATAACAGTAATTTCACACAGGATGAGGTAACTGGAGGATTTTTTTCACATCATCTTGAATTTTCTGCCAACCTGCAGCACATTTTTCCCCCTAAACACAGAGCGAAGTCTTTTTGTATGAAAACAAGGCTCCACACATTTTTCTCACCCACTTACAAACCAACAAGCCGCCAATTTGGCCCAGTTTTTGCCAAGAGTTCAGCTTGCTGACAGATGCAGAACTTGCAAATGTTGGTCAGCGAATTTTAAGGCAGAACTTTTTAAAATATTTGCCAAACTTCTTCGTACATTCATGGTCAATGAACTCTCAGCTTAGAGAGGAACTTTAAGACTCTGACACTGAGAACTCCATGGCAATTCTGGGAAAGGGATATAAAAAGCAAATTATGCAGACCACCAGGAACCAACCAATCAGGATAAAGAGGTATCTCTAGACATGATGACCTTCAGGTATATTGTGTGGAAGTGACGCATTTTAAAAAATGATTACTAAACTAAAAAAGTTAAATTGTCTAGAAATTTTGAAAGGAAATCAAATACAAAAAAATGTGAAATAAAGCATAAAATTTAACATTTAACAAAGTCTTTTTAAAGGGTGCGTCAGGAAATCACAAGCATCTCTACTTGTCTATCAATCATGTCTTTAAGTTCAGAAAGCTCCACCTCTCACACCATAAGTGCATGCTTATTTAGTTGACTTTGTTGCATATTGATGCATTTTTTTTCCTCAAATCTAAGCTTTTAACTTCCACAGGACAAGCACACATCTACCCTCCAAGCTAAATGGTATTAGATAAAGGAACATTGTGGTTCTAACAGTCATGTACCTTAACGACATTATGCACAATTATCTTCCTCTAATAAAAGGTCCCAAGACACACCCCTGAGGGTTTCACTATATATATATATATATATATATATATATATATATATATATATATATATATATATATATATATATATTATATATTGTCTGAAAGTCTTTCAGTGCTGAATAAAGTCTTTATAATTCCAGTAAAGTAACCTTCACTATGATGTTTATGGAGGTTGAATGGCCACTTGGTTTCTGCCCTGAAGGGTTCAGAGGTTTGAATCCCATCACTGATGATAGAAAAGTATCTAAAGCATGTAAGGCACCTAAAGTCCCTGGTCTATTTCTCAGGAGCTCACAGTCGAATGAGCTATTTACGGGTCAGTGCTCACCTGATCTCCAATGACCTGCTGCCAGTGTGGCCTTGAGCACATTACACACACACACACACACACACACACACACACACAATACAATAGGCTTTGAAAGTAGAACCCTATAGTACTGATTTTGGCAAGTTAGTAAAAAGTCAATATGATTTTACCAAATTGATATTTGTATGTTTATAATACATTATGTTTAATTCTCAGATTCTTGGATCAGATAAGGCTAGACAAGGTCAATAACCAAATCCTCACACCATCCACTGTTGTCAAAAGCCAAATGATTACATTTACATTTCTGGCATTTGGCAAATGCTCTTATCCAGAGCGGCTTATATTTCATCTCATTTTATACAACTGAATGCAATTTAGGATTAAGGCCTTGCTCAAGGGCCCAGCAGTGGCAGCTTGGTGGACCTGGGATTCAAACTCACAACCTTCCAATCAATAGTCTAGGAGGGTTGGTTGTTTATCGGAAGGTCGGGGTTCAAACCCCAGCACTGCCAAGGTGCCACTATTGGGCCCTTAACCCTCTCTGCTCCAGGGGCACTGATTCATACCTGGCCCTGCGCTCACACCCTAACTTCCTCAGCTGGAATATTCAAAGAAAACAATCCCACTGTACTGTAATGCATGTGTGGTGATAATAAAGGCTTCTTCTTCTTCTAACACCTTAACCACTAAGCTACCACATCCCCATGTCTCAAGTTTGAAGTGCACAATTACATGTGAAAATAGACCAAGACAATCACACAGTGACACCCATTCAAACACTACAGACAATTTAGAGATGCTAATCAGCCTACAACACATTTCATTAGATTGAGGGAGGAAACCAGAGTACCTACCCAGCATGGGGAGAACGGAAACAGGAATTGACCCCAACACCCGAGACAAAGTCACCATGCATTTTGGCTATTTTCTTGCTGAAAGTATTATTTCCTGTCAAACTTTGCCTGCAAAAAGAAAAGAGAGCAGGAATATTACATTTTATATTAGAAGGTGAGACATATGAATAAAAAACAAAGCCTCAAGACCAGATTTTAGTCTAAGACGTTAGTCAAGATAAATAGTACTAAATAAATTAGTTTAAGGCCGTGAATAACCTTTCAGAAGCCAAGCCCTGAGGTTTTAAAGGGTTTAGTAGGTCCAAAAGTAGGTCCTAATCCTGAAGGCTGCTTAGGACACAAGCCAAATCCTATGGTCTAAGTCTTGTCGCTTGGTGGTGCTCACTGCTGCTGGGGATAGATCTGCGTAAACTGTCTGTGACCCAGAGACTGGGAACACAGACAGTGCTGACCTCAGGAGCTCTTGGTTTCACATGACTATAAACTGCTGAAAAAAGGACATTATTTACTGCCAGTGTCAACCAAATGAGGATCTGGATTTCAAGAGCCTGGTTCCTCTCAAGGTGTCTCATCTCAGGGAGTTTTTTTCACCACCATCACCTCAGGCTTGCTCATTAGAGATACATATTAGGGATAAATAGTAACTTAACTTTAAACATCATTTTTTCTATGTTTCTATACGTCTGTAAAGTTGGTTTGAGACAATATCCATAGTTAAAAGCGCTATACAAATAAATTGAATTGAATATATGCATAGTGCACAATATGAAAATGTCTTATGCCAAAAATCTAGTAAATGAATGAACGCAAATAAAGGATGCATTTGAGAGAACTATGATCATCCTGACAACACACGCCAAACAGCTTCATCTGACTAACTCATCTCAGGCAGGTTTACTGGAATCTCTCTATAACTAATCCAAGATAATCACTGCCTTAATTTCCATAAGCCGCTATCCACATATTTACAATGATAAAATACGCTGTCTCTTTTCTCTCTTCTAAGCAAATCCTGTCAAAAACTGAACATCTGAAAGTAGAAACCTGTAATTAACTCCACTGAGGCCTGAAATATGGTACAATGGAATTTGAGAAATCATGCATGGAGCAGGTGAAACTTTCCAAAGTGATCCTGGAACATTAGAAATGGAAGAGTGAAATAATTAGAACTGTTATTATTGATTAATAAAAAATAATCTAAAGAAATATAACCACTGGGTAACTTTATGACCACGATGTTGAAACTTTTCTTCTAACATATAGTCCAGAACTATTTATTTTTCTTATCCCACAGCAAACTTCCAAAAATTTTCTTTCTTTCTTTCTTTCTTTCTTTCTTTCTTTCTTTCTTTCTTTCTTTCTTTCTTTCTTTCTTTCTTTCTTTCTTTCTTTCTTTCTTTCTTTCTTTCCTTCTTTCTTTCTTTCTTTTAAAAAAAAAATGAATTGATTTGTTTATTTTTATGAATGAAGCCTGATTCATTTATTCCATGTTGGAGATCTTTTAATGTTATGGAAACAAGCTAGTACGTCACAGCACCTGTAAACAGCCGCTAGCTCTTCAAATTCACTTTTTTTTTTCTCTCAAAGTTAATAAGAAAGAAAAAAAGAAAATGTGATCTTCCGAGTGTTTCTGTGTTTTGAGCAGCACTCCGAAATATTAGCGTGTGCTTCATAATGTTGTTTCTACAAATACCTTGCTCATGTTTCTGGAGAGTTTCTGCAGCATCTTGCGTCAGCTTTTTTAAAACCTTTGGATTGAATTGCAACTTGCGAGTTGCTTTGGATCTGCCAGGTAAAAAAAACAACAACCAGCAAACAGAAAGAAAGCAGAAATAGCTTCACATATAGAGAGTATGTTAGCATCTGACTGTGTGTGTGCATGTGTGTGTGTGTGTGCACTCAACAAGACAGCCAGCATGTTTGTTGAGGCAGTTTGCTGTCTAATTACACACTGCAGGAGTCACCTTCCTCCAGCCACACACACACAAACACACCCCTCAGATAAGAGCACACAAGCTTCTAAGTTTGAGTTTTGCTCCCAGAAGCAGATGTTTCACACGGCACTGCTCTTTGCCTACGCTGATTCGGCTTTGTCGTGGTACTGAACGGCTGTGATGTTTTACAGAAAGCTCTTTAGCATCTACACAATGATCCACTGCTGTACTTTTGTACTTTGTACTCTACAATAAGCGCAGTGAATGGGCAGTTGTTCAGATACAGGACAAAAGCTTCAATGTCTAGAGTTTATCCAGGGTGGTGTGAAAATTTTAGCAGAAAATGATGACTAGGTGATGACCAACCCTGAGACTGTGGTGTTAGAGCTGATGGGTGATGACCAGGTGGAAATGATGACCAACCCTGAGACTGTGGTGTTAGAGCTGATGGGTGATGACCAGGTGGAAATGATGACCAACCCTGAGACTGTGGTGTTAGAGCTGATGGTTGATGACCAGGTGGAAATGATGGCCAACCCTGAGACTGTGGGGTTAGAGCTGATGGGTGATGACCAGGTAGAAATGATGACCAAACCCTGAGACAGATGTGCTCGCACTAAGTTGTTTAAGTACCTCTATACTTCAAGGGCAGATGGGAATCCTACACTTGCTACAACGAGGTTAGTCTGCTCCAATGAGATAATACCTGGAGTCAATATCAGTGACTTCCCCCACATTTGTGTAAATTCTAAAAGGGTGTATTTTCATGTTGCACTCAATACATTTTAGAGGAATGCCCCACATCTGCATTGGTGCTCACGGAAACCTTTGCTGTCTGAAATAGATACCTGGATCAGGAAGTGAAGTTGTAGGCTTGCAAGGACTTGGTGGATGAAACCAGTTCTGCGAAAATTGCTGCTTCAGCTGTCCTGTGCTGTCATAAAGACACTGTGCTATCCACTTCTGTATTGTATTATATTCACGTGCCTGAGTACTGCTCTGAGGGGCTGGCTGAGCTGTTGTGCTGGTCTGAGGGGCAAGATGAAAAAATAGTCTGTTACACCAATGATTCAACAATAAAGTTCCAAATCAATGACTGTACTCACCTTCATGTTGCCAAAAGGTTAAAAAAGGAGGGTAAAATATGTAAATATACACTGATCAGCCAAAACATTATGACCACTGACAGGTGACATGAATAAGACTGATGATCTCCTCATCATGGCACCTGTTAGTGGGTGGGATATATTAGGCATCAAGTGAACATTTTGTCCTCAAAGTTGATGTGTTAGAAGCAGGAAAAATGAGCAAGTGTAAGGATTTGAGCGAGTTTGACAAGGGCCAAATTGTGATCTGATCAAAGAGACGAGCTACTGTTGCTTAAATTACTGAAGAAGTTAATTCTGGTCCTGATAGACAGGTGTCAGAATATACAGTACATTGCAGTTTGTTGCGTAAGGGGCTGCAAAGCCGCAGACCAGTCAGGGTGCCAATGCTGACCCCTGTGCACCACCGAAAGCACCAACAATCAGCACATGAGCATCAGAACTGGACCTCGGAGCAATGGAAGAAGATGGCCTGGTCTGATGATTCCCATTTTCTTTTACATCACGTGGATGGCCGGGTGTGTGTGCATCGCTTACCTGGGGAACACATGGCACCAGGATGCACTATGGGAAGAAGACAATCCAGCGGAGGCAGTGTCATGCTTTGGACAATGTTCTGGGCCCTGCCATCCATGTGGATGTTACTTTGACACATGCCACCGACCTAAGCATTGTTGCAGACCATGTACACCCTTTCATGGAAATGCTATTCCCTGATGGCTGTGGCCTCTTTCAGCAGGATAATGCGCCGTGACACAAAGCAAAAATGGTTAGGGAATGGTTTGATGAGCACAACGAGTTCAAGGTGTTGACTTGGCTTCCAAATTTCCCAGATCTCAATCCAATTTTGAGATGCTGGACTAACAAGTCCAATCCATGCAGGCCCCACCTCGCAACTTACAGGACTTAAAGGTTCTGCTGCTATCATCTTGGTGCCAGATACCACAGCACACCTTCAGGGATCTAGTGGAGTCCATGCCTCGATGGGTCAGGGCTGTTTTGGCAGCAAAAGGGGAACCAACACAATATTATGCAGGTGGTCATAATGTTATAGCTGATCGCTGTATCTACTACAAGGGTAAATATATATCAGGATCATGAAGTAAATGTCCACCGGGCCCTTGTTCTATCGCTTGTCACGTGACTATGCTTCAACCAATGGGTGTTTTGCCTCTCTCCAACCCCCTGCTTCAGCCAATGAGTGTTTTGCGCTGTCCCAACCACCCTATAGGAATTGTTAGGATGTGATAGGAATTGTTTGAGGTGTGTTAGGACTTGTTAGGAAGAGATTTCAATAACATGTCAAACCTCAAGGTGGATATTTTACAAAAACAGTAGCATATCAGCTTCCAGCAGCTAAGAAAAAGACTCACCAGTCCAGACAGTCCAAGACCAGACAAATGTTGTTTGGTCTTTCTTCAGTCTTTAAATCTCCATGTTTACAGGGTGACACATTTCTTCTTCTTCTTCTTTCGGCTTTTCCCTTCAGGGGTCGCCACAGCTCTCTCCACCTATCCCTATCTTCTGCATCCTCAACACTTGCACCCACTAGCTTCATATCCTCATTAATTCCATCCATATATCTCCTCTTTGGCCTGCCTCTTTGCCTCCTGCCTGGCAGCTTCATGTCCAACATTCTCCTACCAATATACTCACTCTCCCTCCTCTGAACATGTCCAAACCATCTTAATCTGGCCTTCCTAACTTTGTCCCCCAAACATCCAACATGAGCTGTCCCTCTGATGTACTCGTTCCTAATCCTGTCCAACGTTGTTACTCTCAAAGAGAATTTCAACATCTCTGCTACCTCTAGCTCTGACTCCTGTCTCTTCCTCAGTGAAAGGTGACAGACGTTTACTGTGTGTAAAAATCCAAACCAGTCAGTAATTATAATCCGCTTCAGGATTGATTACACTTGCCTTTTCTGGTATTTCCTATTTCTTTTTAATTCCAGTTTGACCCTCGCTTCTTCTTCAATTCTTGCTTTTAAATCTCTCCTCAAAACACATTACATATAATTTCATGCATCAAATAATTATTGTCTAACAAAAGGCATCAATTATGATGCAGTCTATTACAAGCCTTTTATTACAGAGCTAATTTTTGCCTGCAGTGAATATAAAGTCGTGACTGAGAAGCTTGACTGGAGGTCTCATTTCATCGCCTAAGGCCCTCTAGCCACCGAATCATGTAGCTCCTTCTGGCCTGGTGGCTGTACACAATCAAAAGCATTTAGCAAAGCTTTGCGTTTACTTCACATTCGTCGTTTAACCTCTGAAGCTGAGCCAAGAACGCAACGCTCTAACGGTACAGTGGTGCGGCTCTCAATACCCGAGCCATCATCCCTTACTGAGCTGTGTTATTCTTCATCTTTTTTTTTTTTGATGTGGCATCAAAGTTACACTGGTACACTCAGGTTTGGGAACTGGATTTGTGTGTGTGTGTGTGTACACAAGCAACAGAAGGAACAGGAGGCACAGAAACCTCTCTGTAGATGAAATTTCTCAGCCTGATCTCAGGAGGAAAATGTGTAAATGATGCCAATCTGTTAATTGTGTGTCAAATACAAAGGGAAATAAATTCACAGGAAAGTGATACTATTGATAAAATCCATGCAGGAAGGTCATTTTTACTCCACTTCTGCAAAGAAATCTACTAATCAACATGCAGCTATTATAATTCTTCACAAAGTAAATTGTAAAAAGAAATTCAGCTTTATTTACTTTTCATTGCTAGACGGTCTTCTACTATTCGTCAGTCAGGCATCAGATGCAGGCCATTGATCACAAACGTTCCATCAGCAGCTGCTATTATATGAAACATTTTGTAAACCTTTTTTAGCCTCCTGGTGGTCCAGTGGCAGGATCCTGTGCTCTCTTTGCCATGGCCCAGGTTCGATTCCTCGGCATTTAGCTAACCTAGCCCATGTAGTGTTAACTCTTATTGCCGGTCCTGGATAAAATATGAAGGTTGTGTCAGGAAGGGCATCTGACATAAGCTGTGCCAAATAACAATATGCGGACCAAACGATTCGTTGTGGCAACCCCAAACATGGAGCAGCCAGAGAACAAGAGTTTTGGAAACGTTTCCATGGTTGCAAACAGAAGTAATACTAAAAATACTAGTGATATTAATACTAACAGACTTGCAATTAATACCTTGTTATAATTATTTAAATAATATTTTTAATATAATATACTTTTAGACAAAATGTAACAGAGTAGATCCTTTTCGGGCGCTAACGTCACGATTACGTCACAGAGCTAGCTGGAGGCAAAACAAAGGGAAAACTGGAGGCGGCCAATACAAACCGTCAGCTATGCAAGGAATGCAAATGACATCTTGTTGTGTTGTTGAATGCCAGAATCGACCGAGTGCAGGCTACAATTTGAAGTTTTATCGCATACCTGCTGCCACTGCCGGACAAAAAACGATGACAGCTGTGGTCAAACACAATAAAATGAGCACACTGGACAGAAATGATCATCAAAAATGCTGGCATTTGCAGCTCACACTTCATATCAGATAAGGTTAAAGAAACTAGTGTTTTTCATTGGTATAGTTTATGGTTTGGTTAGGTGTCTAAATATTTCTTATGCATGCCCACCTCATAAGAAATTGAGGAACAAGTTAAATGGTTTCCCATGTAACACTAACTTTTTAGTGTGTAAGTTAGCTAACTGGTAGCTAATGACCGGAGATTAAACAAAGGAAACTGTTTGTGTCATCTCCCTTTCTACAGTTGACCAGAAGCACTTCGTTTTTCTATCAGATAGGTGTAGATGTCAGGCCACTCAATCAGAGGTCATCCTGTCACATCGTCCATCCACTGAGTGATCGTGTACGGGTCATTTTTTTAAAATAACATTCGTGGTCCTATACAGTGAGTGTTACGGGTAGCAGGGCTGAGGGTGAACCACTAGGGGGCCCTCAGTAGGGGTTGTCATGTCGTCTGTTTATGTTTATGTTTTGGCCATGTGTGTTAGTTAAGCCCTGCCCTGTCCTATTGTGTGTTGATTGTTTCACCTGTTCCCAATGTTTCCTGATTATGTTTCCTATTTATAGTCCTGTCTTTGTCTGCTTTAGTTGCTAGTCCTCGTTTGTATTTAGGCCAGTGTGGTGTCGCGGTTTTCTGTTATGTTCATGTCTCGTGTTTCATGTTAATAAACCCCTTTTATGTTTCACGGAAGCTTCGCGTTGGGTCTGTTATATCCAGCCGGACACCGCCGGCCGTAACAGAAGGACTAGCCCAAACCGAACAGATCCAGCGCGAAGCTTCAGCGAGAAGGTTAGTTTTTTCGTTTCCGGGTTTTATTGTTATGCTTGGTTTTTCGTTTTGCGCTCCGGGTCGGAGTGGTGTTTTTCGGGGGGGTTTTTTGTTGATTCCGCCCCTCTCTCCGCCCGTGGTTAGGGAAAGGAGGAGGGACTCGGCAGAAAATTTAGATTTTGGAGGATTTTGATTTTTCTCGCTCCGTCCATGTTCCCGTGGGGGCGTCGCCCCACGATGTAGCTTCCGTGGGGGGCGTGGCCCCATTTTTATCTTGCGGAGGAGAGTTCCGGCCAAGGGCCGGAGTTTCAAGTTTTTATTTCCGGCTCTCGCTCTGCCTAGGTTCCGGTGGGGGGCGTCACCCCATGATGTAGCTTCCGTGGGGGGCGTTGCCCCAATGCTCGCCAGCAGAGGAGAGTTCCGGCCAGGGCCCCGGACCTTGAATTTTTTTTTTTATTGTTTTTTTTTGCTCTGACTCTCGCTCCGCCCATGTTCCTGTGGGGGGCGTCGCCCCATGATGTAGCTTCCGTGGGGGCGCTGCCCCACCTGTTGTCAGCGGAGGAGAGTACCAGCTGCACCTTGCTCCCACCCTCCCGCCCCTTGGGGAGTTCCAGACCCCAGCGAGACGGACATCGTCGCCATGGAGCCGTCGTTCGTCGGTGGACGTCGCTCGGTGCGAGTGCTCGGCGGTGGACGTCGCTCGGCGCTGCAGCTCGGCGGTGGACGTCGCTTGGCCCTGCTGCTCGGCTGTGGACGTCACTCGGCTCTGCGGCTCGGCTGTGGACGTCGTTCGGCGCCTCCGCTCGGTTGTGGACGTCGCGTCGGACCCTTTGGCCTTGCCGTCGGGTCCTTTGATCCCCCCACTTGTCTCGCTCCTGCTTCTCACTCCCCCCACGTACCTTGCCTTGATCCTCATTCCCCCCACTTGCCTCGCCTTGGTCCTCGCTTCCCCCCACTCGCCTTGCTTTTGCTTCTCGCTCCCCCCCCCAAGTGCCTCGCCCTGCTCCTCGCTCCCCACACCGGCCTCTCTACGTTCCTAGCTCCTCCCCAGGACCCATCGCTGGACCGGACTTTGTGGGAGGGGCTAGGGTTTGGCGCGTCGGGAGCCGCGCCTTTGAGAGGGGGGAGATGTTACGGGTAGCAGGGCTGAGGGTGAACCACTAGGGGGCCCTCAGTAGGGGTTGTCATGTCGTCTGTGTGTTAGTTAAGCCCTGCCCTGTCCTATTGTGTGTTGATTGTTTCACCTGTTCCCAATGTTTCCTGATTATGTTTCCTATTTATAGTCCTGTCTTTGTCTGCTTTAGTTGCTAGTCCTCGTTTGTATTTAGGCCAGTGTGGTGTCGCGGTTTTCTGTTATGTTCATGTCTCGTGTTTCATGTTAATAAACCCCTTTTATGTTTCACGGAAGCTTCGCGTTGGGTCTGTTATATCCAGCCGGACACAGCCGGCCGTAACAGTGAGTGACCTAACATAGTCAGATAAAATCGGATTTTGACCAGTCATTGTTTAAAAATGAACTAACAAAACTTGATAACTACCAGGGAAATCTTTCTGCCTCCACCTAAGCTCCACCCACAAAAACTGTCCCAATGTTTACTAACAGAAAACTAAACAGTTTTTTTTATGTTCTTCCTGTAACATTGCAACTAAACAAAGTTTCTGGTGAGGGTAGAATTTGTCCCGAAACACTGGTGTTGTTACGGCCGGTAGTGTCCGGCTGGATATAACAGACCCAACACGAAGCTTGATGTGAAACGGGGTTTATTAACATAAAACATAACAGAAAACAGGAAACAGAAACCGCGACACTACATCAGCCTATACACAAACGAGGACTAGCAACTAATGAAGACAAAGACAGGACTATAAATAGAGAACATAATCATGACACATTAGGGACAGGTGTGCAGAGGCAGGAACACATTAGGCTAGGGCGGGGCTTAAACACACACATGGCCAACATAAACAAAAACAGACATGACATGACAAACCCCAACTGAGATCCCCCTAGTGGTCCAACCTCAGCCCTGCCACCCGTAACATCTCCCCCCTCTCAAAGGCGCGGCTCCCGATACGCCAAACCTTAGCCCTCCCCAAAAAGTCCGGTCCAGCGATGGGTCCTGAGGAGGAGCTAGGAACATAGAGAGGCCGGTGGGGGGAGCGAGAAGCAAAAGCAAGGCGAGTGGGGGGGAGCGAGGACCAAGGCGAGGCAAGTGGGGGGAATGAGGGTCAAGGCGAGGCACGTGGGGGGAGTGAGAAGCAGAAGCGAGACAAGTGGGGGGAGCACAGGACCCGACTGCAAGGCCAAAGGGTCCAACGCGACGTCCACAGCCGAGCAGCATAGCCGAGTGACATCCATAGTCGAGCAGCAGTGCCGAGCGACGTCCACCGCCGAGCACTCGCACCGAGCGAAGTCCACCAACAAACGATGGCTCCGGGGCGACAATGTCTGTCTTGCTGGGGTCTGGAACTCCCCAAGGGGCGGGAGGGTGGGAGCTAGGTGCTGCCGGAACTCTCCTCCGCTGACGACGGGCGGGGCAGCGCCCACCACGGAAGCTACATCGTGGGGCAGCGCCCCCCACAGGAACATGGGCGGAGCGAGAGTCGGGGCAAAAAAAACAACAAAAAAAAGTTCAAGGTCCGGGGCCCTGGCCGGAACTCTCCTCCGCTGGCGAGCATTGGGGCAACGCCCCCCACGGAAGCTACATTGTGGGGCGACGCCGCCCCCCAACGGAACCTAGGCAGAGCGAGAGCCGGAAACAAAACCTTGAAACTCCGGCCCTTGGAACACTCGGAATAAAAACGGGGCCACGCCCCCCACGGAAGCTACATCGTGGGGCGACGCCCCCCACGGGAACAGGGACGGAGCGAGAGAAAAATTTTAAAAAATCCACACTCAAACCGGGCCGGAACTCCCCTCCGCTGGATAAAAATGGGGCCACGCCCCCCACGGAAGCTACATCGTGGGGCGACGCCCCCCCATAGGAACATGGACAAAGCGGGAGCCGGTTCTACACGAATCCAAAAAACATTCCGGGACCCTCCTCCTTTCCCTAACCACGGGCGGAGAGAGGGGCAGAATAAAAAAAAAAAAACCCCAAAAAACACTCCGACCCGGAGCGCAAACTAAAGACGAAAACAGGCAAAACAATAAAACCCGGAAACGAAAAATTAACCTTCTTGCGGAAGCTTCGCGCTGGATCTGTTCGGTTTGGGCTAGTCCTTCTGTTACGGCCGGTAGTGTCCGGCTGGATATAACAGACCCAACGCGAAGCTTGACGTGAAACGGGGTTTATTAACATAAAACATAAAACGGGAACCGGGAAACAGAAACCGCGACACTACATCGGCCTACACACAAACGAGGACTAGCAACTAATGAACACAAAGACAGGACTATAAATAGAGAACATAATCATGACACATTAGGGACAGGTGCGCAGAGGCAGGAACACATTAGGCTAGGGCGGGGCTTAAACACACACATGGCCAACGTAAACAAAAACAGACATGACATGACAAACCCCAACTGAGATCCCCCTAGTGGTCCAACCTCAGCCCTGCCACCCGTAACAGGTGTCAGTACATCAGTGCTAGCGGTGGTGTCACGAATATTAAATATAACTATAAATGAATAAACAGTCATTATTTTAATTATTAGGTTACCAGAGTAACCCGATTCATCACATCATGTCGATCGTTTGCCTTTCACAGCAACCCTGTGTATGGAGTAAGGATTCCTTCACTCATTAATTAACGACTTAAATTTTGTAAAGTTAATAATACAAGATAATACAGAGAGAAGAGTTTTACTCAATTCCTGTTTGTGCCAAGGATCTGTGAGTGGAACTTCTATAAGTTTGATTGGATTATTTTTCTCTCATAAAGCGCACAAGTTAGCCTTGACATCCAGCCCCATTGCTAAGCACGCTATTAGCCTACTAGCATTCGAGTACAGATTGCCTGGAGAAGCTGATGCCTCTGTTTCAGCTTCATCTAATGAAAGTATAGGAGGATAACAGGGTCATACTTCAGAATCACTCGTGACTTGTTTCTATTTAAACATTAGAACAGATGCAGGAGGTTGAATCGGAGTGAATCACAGTAAAGCATTAGCGACATCATAACGAGTGAGCCGACATCCTGAAAGTAGCTACTGAGTCCTAATGAGGATTTGTGAATGCAGCAGAGCAGAACTGAGGAAAATGTGGACGGCTTTGTGCAATGAAAAAGAGTTAAAACCTAGAGAATCACTAAGACGTTATTACTCTTTAAAACAGTTACACAGTTGGTAGAATGGTGTGTGTGTGTGTGTGTGTGTGTGCGCGCACGTCTCACCTGGCTTAAAGGAACTAAAGCATTTGCTTCCTGCTCTGCCTAAAATGTCTTTTCACCTGAGTAATGGAGGCTGTGGAATTATTGTTTATCATCATACTTTCATTTTTCTTTCTCTTCATCCTTCTCATCTTTTTAAAATGTTTTTCCATTTCCATTTTTCTACTTTATCTTTTTTTAATTTTGGTCTTTTCCTGCTTTTCTTTTGTTCTTTTTATTATTATTATTATTATTATTATTATTATTATTATTATTATTATTATTATTAAATCCATCTATATAAATAAATAATTGTTAATAATAATTAAATATTATTATTATTATTAATAATAATAATAATAATAATAATAATAATAATAATAATAATAATAGGTGGCATGGTGGCTAGCACGTTCACCTCACACCTCCAGCATCCTGGGTTTGAGTCTCACTCCCGCTCATTGTGCGGGAACATGTGTGGAGTTTGCATGTTCTCCCTGTGCTTGGTGGGTTTCCTCCCACAATCCAAAGACATGCTTCTAGGCTTATTGGAGTCTCTAAATTGCCCGTAGTGTATGAGTGAATGAGTGTGTGTGTGTGCCCTGCGATGGGTTGGCACTCTGTCCAGGGTGTATCCTGCCTTGATGCCCGATGATGCCTGAGATAGGCGCAGGCTCCCCGTGACCCGAGAATAGATCGGATAAGCAATACAGACAGTGGAATGGAATAATAATAATAATAGAAAAACCAAGCTGCTCAGTGGATCATATAGTTTCATGTACTTCTGCATGTGGTTACATTAATCACATGTTATTCACTTGCCATGCAGCTGACATGCAATTTCCATTGATGTGCAAGTTCAGAAAATATCCTTTTTACTTGTTTTTCACATGTACTCTCATATTACTCCCATAATTCTTTAGATGTAAAGTCATGCTGAAGGCTGGCATGGCTCGAGCAGTCACAGCAGGTTTATTAGATATTCTCTATGTAAAATGACTCAGACACTAAAAGTTTCTTGCGTTCGCCCCAGATGCTATCTGTAGGTTATGCGACTCTTACAGACACGCATTACAGAGCTGGGTTACAAATAAAACTGATGCAATTAGGCCAGGAGAAAGGAAGCTGATATCAACCCCCAAGCCCTGAGCGCTACTCAATTTAATAGAAGTGCGTTTAGATTGAGCTATATTAGATAAGAGAGGATCTTTGAGTGCTTTGACTAATGCAGCTTTAATTGTCCTTCAGGAAGTCGAAGTGGACGCTCTGCGAGATCTCTATCACTGACCGGCGGGAGTGCACAGGAGACTGTGGCTCGGTGGCATTGATCATTCTACTGTGTAATCAGAAAGATAAAGTAGGACAACTGGTCATCATAACGTTATTACTGCACACTTTCTGGAGTCATAGGTATTTCGCAAATGTAAGCCATGTTAGCTATGATGAAAAATGTGTATGAAAATGATGTGATAAAGCAAAAGGAGGTGATAAACTGTAGCAGTTTAGTGCTAATAAATAACCAGAAAGAGTTACAGTGCTGCTATAATGTCCTCTTCTTACTGTCCAAGCATCAGAGTTTTAGGACAAGTAAAGTGATTTTAATCTAAAATTACATTTTTTTTTAGAGGAACAAGGAAGACAATGTAGGAAATGGAATAAAATAGGAGGTGTTATTTTAGGGGACCAAGCCACAAAAAATGAAGAAATCTTTTTTTAGTTGTAACTTTTCTTTTTAGAGGGCCAAGCATTCAAGTTTTAGGACCTTTACAGAGATTAAGTAAATTTACTGTATACATGTTTATATGCGAAGAGCACGGTGGCTTGGTGGTTAGCACGTTTGCCTCACACCTCCAGGGTTGGGGGCTTGATTCCCGCCTCCGCCGTGTGTGTGGACTTTGCATGTTCTCCCCGTGCCTCAGGGGTTTCCTCCCCTGGTTCAAAGACATGCATTGTAGCTTGATTGGCATCTCTAAATTGTATGTAGTGTGTGTGCCCTGTGATGGGTTGGCACTCCGTCCAGGGTGTATCCTGCCTTGATGCCCAATGACGCCTGAGACCCGAGAATAGATCGGATAAGCGGTAGACAATGAATGAATGATTATATGAGAGGGTCAAAGTTTGTTTGAGATTTGGTTTCATTCTACTGTATTGAAATAGGGAAGGTACGTGTGTTGCCTGGTGATTTTATTTTGTCATTTTAAAATAAAATTGTCATTTTAAAATAAAATTACTACACCATTACTACACCATGATGTCTATAGTCATTTTAAATAAATTATTAAAGTAAAATATATAAAGTAAATTAATTAGGTCCAAATTTTGAGGTTTGGTTCTAAACTACTGTATAAAGACCGATGAGCTCTACAGTGAAGTTAGGTTGTAATTTTAGGGGGCCAAGCACCAAAGAAAATGTTGTTCTATCCTAATAGGGGGCCAAACATCTAAATTTTAGGACCAATATTGTGTTTTTTTATGGATATATTTATGGATCATGTTTTTCAGCTTAACCACAAAATGACAAAGCTGTTGAACGAGACACTTGACACCAAGATGTTAGCAGCAGATCCTTTAAGTCCTGTAAGTTGTGAGCTGGTGCCTCATGGGATACTAACAGGACTTAAAGGATACTTCTGATAGATACTGACCACTGCAGACCAGGAACACCCCACAAGAGCTGCGGTTTTGGAGATGCTCTGATCCAGTGGTCTAGCCATCATAATTTGGCCCTTCATCAAACTCGCTCAAATCCTTATGCTTGCCCATTTTTCCTGCTTCTAACACATCAACTTTGAGGACAAAATGTTCACTTGCTGCCTAATATATCCCACCCACTAACAGGTGCCATGATGCGGAGATCATCAGTGTTATTCACTTCACCTCTCACTGCTCAGAATGTTATGCCTGATCAGTGTATATTTAAATATAATGCAATTCGGTTCCATATCATTGTATAGAGATGTTGAATTCTAGAGTCAATTTATGCTGTGATTTTAGGGGGCCAAGCACCAAAGATGAAGTACTGTACTGGTTGTATTTTTTTTAAAAAGGGTCCAAGCATCAAAGCTGAGTTAAGTTACAGCCAGGGGGGGCACGGTGGCTTAGTGGTTAGCACGTTTGCCTCACACCTCCAGGGTTGGGGGTTCGATTCCCACCTCTGCCATGTGTGTGTTGAGTTTGCATGTTCTCCCCGTGCCTCGGGGGTTTCCTGCGGGTACTCCGGTTTCCTCTCCCAGTCCAAAGACATGCATGGTAGGTTGATTGGCATCTCTAAATTGTCCGTAGTGTGTGAATGAGAGTGTGTGTGTGCCCTGCGATGGGTTGGCACTCTGTCCAGGGTGTATCCTGCCTTGATGCCCTATGACACCTGAGATAGGCACAGGCTAAGAGGCAGACAATGAATGAATGAAGTTACAGCCAAGAACCAAATTCATGCCACGCAGATAGATTTCATCATCTAATTGTCACCAAAGGTGTTTTAGGAACCATTTAGTAATTGTGATATTCTCGCTTCACTGCAGCTCTGACATGTAGCTCTATAGGTGCAGTAGCTCTAGTTACCACATATATCTTTTGCTCAGAGAGAGTCAAGTCTTGCTGTTGTAAGATATTGATCGTAGATTTAATTATTTTCTGTAATGTTCATTAAGGAAAGCTTAACTCTCCCATGAAGAAGATCTTTACAGCTCTCCGAGTATTGTCAGCTGTTCTTCTTATTATTTTAATTAAATGCCATCTTTGTTTAATGCATCTGGCCTGATTTTGTATATATTGCAAGACATCTGGATGACAAGCATTTTTAACCTTACATGATAGTCCAAATAATAATAACATTAATTCAATGATCTCCAGTCTAAGATTGTGAGAATAATTTTTTAACTTTTTTTTTCATTTTGGTCTTGTTCTGTTTTCTTTTTTTTTAAATTATTATTATTATTATTTTATTTATTTTTTTTGTGTAAAAATTGCTTAGTTAATTTAGTCCCCTATTATTGTTATTATTATTATTATTATTATTATTATTAGTTGTAGTAGTAGAAGTAGCTGAAGTTCAGTAAAATAATAAATTAAAGAAAGGAAAAAGAAACACATAATGAAAAATTAGAGCAACTTCAGTCACTTAAAATTCACCGCTACACTCACTTTTCTCTTCCGACATACAGGCTTTTTCTTATTAGCTGCAGTGAGTATAAGTGTTTGTCAGCTCCAAATTTAATTATCATATCTCACAGTAAGAGTGGTGACAAAATCTGTCATGAGACGCTAACACACACTGACAGCTCAGTGCTTTTGAAAACAACTTTATGCCGCTGAAATGTTATCAAGTTCATCTCATTTCTTTTGGATCATATCATTTTTCTGCTACGTACAAAGAGATGATATTAGATGTGATGTGTGTGAGTGCTGACTCCAGGCAATATCACCGCTTTCTTCTGTAACAGAAATGACAGGAAGACTGAAGGTTCTAGGTCTTTTCCTCACGTTAACACTGCTGTGATTACAAACGGCATGTGAGGTCACGAGCTAAAGCATTTTGTGAAGACAATGAAGTATAATTAGTTTCTTTTGCATGTTGTGTATTAAACATATTTGGATATAATGTTGGATGTGATCAAATATTTAGCAACTGATTTTAGATAGATAGATAGATAGATAGATAGATAGATAGATAGATAGATAGATAGATAGATAGATAGATAGATAGATAGAAAAAAAACTTAGATTTGTGTGAGCTATATTTGAAGAGATTTATTCTGCAGAAATAAATAAATAAATAAATAAATAAATAAGGTGTGAAGATAAACTGACAAACTCTTAAAATTAACACCTGAAAATAGGAAAATAATATTAATGATAATAATAACTAATTTTAAAAAATAGCAGTTAATTAAAATGTGTAACAGCACACCGCATATTTACATAAAATGTAACTGGGAAAAAACCTGTGCTGCAATTAAATGTCATTCATGGGTTTTTGGAATAATTATAGAAAATAAAAAGAATATTTACACTCTCATTACACTGCAGTGAGATATGCAGGAGCCCTGTTTTTTTGTTTTTTTTAACTAATTATTTATTTATTTATGTATTTTCCCTTTTTATAAATAGAAAAAAAAATTATTTTTGGCATATGACTTAAATTCTGATCATCAAAATTAGCATGTTAGTTTTTAGCATTAAGTTGATTTTTTTATGTTGATTTTCTAAGGAACATTTTACTTCATAGCCAAAAATTCATTTGGTTTAAGACCAAGACCAAAACTAAAAGAAAAAAAAAGTTAAAAATAAGGGAGTCTCTAGTGTCAGAACTTCAAGCTCCACCATGGGAACATCATCTTCATTGTGTGTGTGTGTGTGTCTGTATAGCTTTATCATATCATCAATTATACAATGTAAAATATCAGCACATTTATTGTCTAACATCACTCTAAGTCCAGCAGTCAGGAGCATTGACTATTCTCAGCTGAAAAGAGAATGACGAATGATAAAAGTGTTTGAATGCCGGGATGCTGAGAGAGATGCTGAGTCAGCACACACTGTTGTGGAATCATCCATAGCTGCTGTCAGAGCTTTCAGAGCTCAGTGTGTACCGGAGGCCTCCTGCATGGGAGGGGAAATGACCTGCCTCCACCACCCTGACACACACTCCGTCTTCAGCTCTCCGCTTTTTTTTTTTTTCATAATTCAGCACTTTATGTACAGAGGCAAATTGAAGCATTTTCATTTGGGTGACAAATCACTTCAAGGTGTCATCTGTCAGCAGATCACAGGAACATTTGTGTGTGTGTTTTGAGAGAGAGAGAGAGAGAGAGAGAGAGAGAGAGTGAGTGTGTTTGGCTCAGGATCACGTTCTTCAGCTGAACCACAGAATGACAAAGCTGTTGAACGTGGAGTCGAGACACTTAGTCATCTGTTGGATAAATAGGTTTGGTTCAGATAGACCATTTGACGAGGATGATTGGAGTCACACAGGGTGCTACACCATGCTGCTGTGTTTAGAACGTGTTAGAAGAAGTTGTGTTTGAGACCTGCTGCATTTTTACCTTTTCCAGCTTTTTATGAGACAAGAAGGTACGTAAAAGTAGGCAAAGTTCCTCAAAGCCGAGGAACTATGTTGGATTGATTTGTAATTAGTGACTGATGTATTATCAAGTTCCCACCCTCTTCCTAATTTGGTCATCTTCCACCCCATCGTCCCAGCCACAAACCAGCTTTACCCTATCATATGACTACCAACCAAGAAGAGAAGGGAAGACTAACACTCACTTTTTATATGACTATTTGCCCTCTTCCACATACATAGTGTCACAATGATTGACAGGAAAGAGACATTATTATGCATTTCTATATGAAAGGCTCAAATAATGAAATTTGCTCTTTGTATTTAAATAATGAGGGTGCATGTGCTCTCTAGTTGATTTTATGTTTTAGGGGGCCAAGCACCAAACATGAAGGAGTCCTTTGCTGGTAGTATAATTTTTTTAATAGGGGTCCAAGCATCAGAACTGATCTCTAATTATTTATGTTATGTTCTGCAGCCAAGCAACAAATTCATGGATTTTGTCAGCTTATTGTCAACAAAGACTAACACTCACTTTTTATATGATTATCTGCCCTCTTCAACATACATGTGTCACTATGATTGACAGAAAAGAGATATTATGTCCCTCCTACCCACAATAAAGCACAATAAATTGGGTTCCCAATTGGGCTAATGTGGCTGTGGCATCGTCAAGATTTGAACTTGCATATTTTTATACTTTTCTACAACTGTTGAATTCTTCTCAATTCTGATTGGACAGAAGGTGTTGATAAAAAATTTTTACACACAGGTTTATTCTGATTCATTCATTCTAATACGAGATCATTTCTATAGCAAGCTTTCTTCGCATATCCCAACTTTGGAGGTTGGGGTACGAGCGCAGGGTTAGCCATGATACAGCGTCCCTGGGGCAGAGAGGGTTAAGGGCCTTACTCAGGGACCTAACATTGGCAGACTGGCAGTGTGGGGTTTGAACCCCAATTAATAACCCAGAGCCTTGACAACTTGAGCTACCACTGCTCAAGTAAAGAAGACATGGAAAAGTTAAACAAACCTCCATATTGGGCAACACTTGTATCATTGTCATCATAAATCAACATATATATATATATGCCTATATATGTTTTTTTGCTGTTAATTGATTCTCTAGGTCCCGCTTGACTGGAATGAAAACCAGCTCCCACACCAGACCTTCACAGTTGAGATTGGTACACCTCTGCAAAACCTTCTATCATTTTCCTTTCATTTAATTCAACTTCATTTTGTAGAACCTGCCTGGCTGCAAGAAAGGGATCCAAATTCAATCCTCAAATACAACCACAGATTGATGGTGGAAGAGGTGTGTATCAGTTAAGTGTAAGTGACTTTCAGTATGTCCAGTGCAACTGGTTGCCAGGACAGATAAGAGTCTACCTTGTATTCTGAGGGATGGGGGCCAAGCTAGCCTACTGACTTGAAGAGATACCATAGTGGAGAGCAAGGTTTGATAAGTGTTTTTAGGTAGGTGGAGGTCTGTTTTTGGCTAGGCAGGTGTTTGCAATGTGATTTGAGCAGCTACTGGAAGATAGTGGAAGGAACTTGAACTCAGTAACATGAGTAACAGTAACACTTACTACACTTGTTCATCACCAAACGGTTGACCAATGGTAACGAGATACCTTCTTCTTCTTCAAGAAGACTGAAAACCATCAGATGGAAGGAGGGAAGGGATTAGCATTGAAGGGAGTGTTACCCCAATATACCCCTTAAGGACTGTACTGGCTTCTATTTCTTATTTGTAACCACTTCCTTGGGGGGAAAGTATATTTGACACTACTCCAGATAGGTTGAGCTACCCTTGGTTCCAACAACAAGAAAAAAAAAAAAAAACAGTGAATAAGGGTGCTTGCCATGCAGGTTTCCCTTCTCCTTCCTCCCTCACCCTCACTTCCTGTTTAAAATGGCTGCCTACAGGAGGTGCTGGAACAGGTGCAATTCATGAACTACTGATCTTCCAAGACCACAATGCTGCCAATGTGAGGTCATTGATCGAGGCCCCTAACTCTTAACTGATCATTTAAATTATAATTAGATGTCATTATAAATTAGATAATGACATCTACCATGTGCCATATGATACCATTGACTCAGGTTTGCAAGACCAATCATTAATAGTTAACTAATCATCCAAAACCTGCTTTTGGATGTTGCTAATTTTCTGTTTTTATATATTTGCACAGCATGTCTATCAGTGAATGGACCTGAATCAAAACCCCAAACCCTCTGTAACATTCTGTCGTTTCAACTCAGTGCTGTACTCTGTACTGTATGTGAACATTATTCTTGTCTTACTCGTGTTTAATGGCCAGTTCAGAGCACAAATTGAAATCCTGCCCTTGAACAGGAATCAAAGCTCAGGAACATTTGTGAAAAGTGGGCTGAAAAGCTTTTTGCTTAAATCCATCCACTGCTAAAACCACAGACTTCATCTCTCGGGTATCTTATTCACTCTGAACCTTGACTTGACTTGTCAGGCTGATTGTACTCTTTTTGTCATCATTATTTTCTCTCAGAGAGGTAATGCTAACCTTCTGTAGTATACGCCTTTGAAAATTCACTAGACAGGTCACCTCAAAGTGCATATAGTGGAGAATCATGGAGTCATGACTCCCTAGAGTTTGACAAAAAAGGGGGAGAGGGAGGGGGAGAGGGAGGGGGAGAGGGAGGGGGAGAGGGAGGGAGGTGGGAGAGGGAGGGAGGGGGGTGGGAGAGGGAGGGGGAGGGAGAGGGAGGGAGAGGGAGGGAGGGTAATAGATGGGATATAAAGGGAATAAAACACTTTTTGGGAAAAAAAGTTTTTCCCACTTTTTTATTGGAAATTGATCTACTTCTGCTTCATCCTCTTCAGCATCAAGGTGGAACATTCAGAATGAGTTTGGAATTCACCCTGGATAGAATGCCAGGTCATATCATGTGGGGATGTGGTAGCTTAGTGGTTAAGGTGTTGGACTAATGATTGGATGGTTATCAGGTCGAATCCCAGGTCCATCAAGCTTCCACTGCTGGGCCCCTGAGCAAGGCCCTTAACCCTCAATTGCTCAGTTGTCTAAAATGAGATAAATTGTAAGTTTCTCTGGATAATGCCAGAAATATCAGGGCAGCAGCACATACTTTTACTCCAAGGAACATTCTAGAATCACCATGTTTTGGGGAGTGGGGAAGAAACCGCAGAACTCCACCGAGGAACCCATATGGATACAGGGGGAATGTGTGGAAATCTATATTGCAGTTTTTGGATCAAACCGGTAATGTAATACGTTAAGTCGTGCTAGTTAAGAGATCATTAATATCAATTATAACAATCTCTAAAATAGACTGGTCAGGTCAGAGCTCTGTGTCTGATATTTTTTCCCAGGATGAAGAAATGTTTGGAGATTTCTAAAATGTCTATTTTTTATCTTGAGCAAAGAATTCAGGGACACATCTGGGTCTGTGGTTTGTGTGATGAAAAATGAATTTGATGTCTTTGTAAAGCGAGAGCGAGGACAGATTTCATTATAATGGTACTCCTGTATTTTATTACTGAAATATTGGAGCTGAAATAGCTCTTCACCCCTTTCCAGCGTCTTCTGTATTGAAGAGAACTCAAAGAGAAATGCAAAACAGAGGCGAGCAAAACACACAGAAAACATGAGAAGGACTGCAGAGAATAACTGGGTGATTTAGTGTCAATCACACCATTTAATGTGTGCTGCATCATAATTTATTACAATTACAATTACAGTTCCTCCACGGAGTGAGTTACTGCTGCTGAGCAAAGGCAACACCGAGTGACTTAACTATTTTTTCACCTTTTTGCTCGTGTTTCTGTGTCCACCCACGAGCAGGCTCACGTATGGACACAGCTGCTCGAAGCCTGACCTCATGTACTCCATTCCACCCACACAGCAGCTCCGAAACATCCAGCAGAGATGCACTAAAAGCTTCACTGTTGTATCCATGGGTCTTTCAGGCTCGGTAATTTTTGTTTGGTAACAATAGGAAGCAGCCCTGAGTGGAGAATTTAAACATCGAGTGGTGGCTTATTCCACTCCTTTAAAAGTCTTTTGCTTTTTAGTGTAAAAAAAAAAAAAAAAAAAATATATATATATATATATATAAATAAATAAAAATTTAAAAAAGAAAAGAAGAATAAAATAAAAAATAAAAAAAAAAGTGAATAATCATACATGAACTACTGACTCCATGTGAATAAAATCACATAATGCACATGTAAAATCTGCAGAGGATTTAGAATTTTAAACACTTTTCACATTTTTTACCCCGTGCTACATGTTTTTATTTATTTATTTATTTATTTATTCATTTATTTTGCATTTCCTTTAGAGTCTGTATTTTTATATTTATTTTTTTTACCCGATTCTTTTGTTTCATGTCAATAATCCACATGATGTGTTCATCTACACAATTCATCTGTTGCCATGCTTGATTCCTGGTTTGTTATATGATTCACTTATTTACTCATGGGATTGTTTCACATGACTCATTGGCTTTCACGTGGCTGCTTTAGATTTTTATTTTTTTTTTACATGATTGATTTGTGTTTAACATATGATTCTTTCAAACGATTCATCATTTTAACACGTGATTCATTTATTTACACATGACTCGTCTGTTTTTGCATGTATTTTATTTTCACATGATTCATTTACTTTTACTTGTGATTCTTTCACATGATTCATTGATTCACACATGATTCATCTGTTTTCACATGTTTTACATGTGATTTCTTTGTCATTTGATTCATGTATTTTCCCACATTTGTATCCATATGGATTTGTTCATTTTGAAATGACTCATTTGTTTCTACATGCGATTTTTACAAATGATTCATTTCTTATCACAGAGTATTCCCATGATGCAAGGTGTGTTTTGCCTAACTTTTCTACATGGCACATTGAAATACACATTAGTTTAAATAACAACATGAAAATTAGGTGATTCTTTTGTTCACTCATTCATTGTCTACCGCTTATCCGAACTATTCTCAGGTCACGGGGAGCCTGTGCCTATCTCAGGCGTCATTGGGCATCAAGGTAGGATACACCCTGGACGGAGTGCCAACCCATCACAGGGCACACACACACACTCATTCACTCACACACTACGGACAATTTAGAGATGCCAATCAACCTACCATGCATGTCTTTGGATTGGGGGAGGAAACCGGAGTACTCGGAGGAAACCCCCAAGGCACGGGGAGAACATGCAAACTCCACACACACATGGCGGAGGCGGGAATCGAACCCCCAACCCTGGAGGTGTGAGGCAAACGTGCTCACCACATGAACAAAAATGAGTTTGTGTGTTTATCCTTGTCCCAGGGTCAAAAAATTAAGCAAGCACACTTCAGATAAATAACCTAGCTGTTTTTTTGTTTTTTTTTTGCTAGTACTCTCACTCAATCTTCAGTCCAACACTGGACAACACTCCTGGTGAGAAGCTTCTACTCCAAACAAAGGCTAATGCTCCTTGCTGTGTGCGGTGTGTATTTGAGCCTGTCCAAGTGCTGTTCTCTTAGGATGTCAGTTCCAGCAGTCCAGTTTGCCTGAAGTGCTCCTTAATTGAGTTATACATGGATGGCTTATTTGAAAGCCTATGACAAATCCGTGGTTGAACCAACAGGGAATGATAAGTGTCCTTGGCAGCTGGAAAAAAAATCTTCCCTCTCATTAGACCAAGTGCAGCAGAGAATAAGCTGTTAATTCATGTTTGACCTTTTGTTCATTTCAGCACTTGATCTCAGACGTCTTTAATGAGATTGTGAAAGACAGGCAAACATAAGAGACATCTATTACAAGCTCATGAATGAACTCATCACCTTACATTGTTCCTGAATATGTTTGTTTTTTTGGACTGAGAAAATGGCATAACATATCTTCTCATTGCTCTTTTTCTTATTGCTATTTGCTGTGATCCAAATAATCATATCAGTATTTGGATTTAAGCCAGAAAACACTAGGGGGGAAAACCCAGATGAGGAAACACCAGCCCTGTGTGAATTCTAGCTCTTAGAGTTTCTCAACCTTAGCTAGAGATGTCTTTAATCCTGCATGCACAGTTCTTATTTTTATATGCACCTTCCTGTAGCCAGGTTAGGTGTTTCTATTTCCCTATTTTTTTCTCTAGTGTGTGTGTGTGCGCGTGTGTGTGTGTGTGGGGCCCTGCGATAGATTGGTGCCCCACCCTGGGTGCCCACTACCTTGTGCCATGAGGATAGACTCCAGGTTTTCTGAAACCATGTGTAGGTTAAGCAGTGCGGAAGATGGATGTAAGGATGGATGGTAAGGATGGATGGATGGCTAAAAGGAAGCTAAAAGGTTTAGTAATCCTAAAGATTTGAGTTTATATGTCTACAGTGGGACTGACAGAGCAGTTGATTGGAGTTCACTGAGCACAGAAGAAACTTTCCATTCACTGTCTACCGCTTATCCGATCTATTCTCGGGTCACGGGGAGCCTGTGCCTATCTCAGGCGTCATTGGGCATCAAGGCAGGATACACCCTGGACAGGAGTGCCAACCCATCACAAAGGGACACACACACTCTCATTCACTCACACAATCACACACTACGGACAATTTAGAGATGCCAATCAACCTACCATGCATGTCTTTGGGCCGGGGGAGGAAACTCCCGAGGCACGGGAAGAACATGCAAACTCCACACACACACACACACACACACACACAGCGGAAGCGGGAATCGAACCACCAACCCTGGAAGTGTGAGGCAAACATGCTAGCCCCCCCAGAAGAAACTTGCCTATTGAATTTAGCTTCCTTAACAAGTGTCCTCTCTATTATCTACTCTTCAGAGTGTACTTTCTCGCTCCCTCCCTCACTCCCTCCCTCCCTCCTCTTCTCTCTCTCTCTCTAATTCTCTCAGGATCCATTCATTTTCGCCTTCCTTGTTTGCATTAACTCAGCCTTACTTTCTTTGTAGTCTATTCATCTCTTCATTTTCCTTGTTTAAAGATGTCCTTGGCGGTCTATATTTTCTGCTCTATATCTCTCCTTTGGCACTTTCTTTCTCTTTTAAAGCTCCAGAGATCATATGATTGCTGGTGCTGTCGAAGTAGGTTAATGCTTGTCTTGTGGATTCAATATATAATGCAAAGTAAAAACGTCTACGTGTTCTTTGCCAGATTTTTTTTTTTTCACTTTTTCTGTCTTGTGTGAGTGCTGTGCAAGCTCCACCAATCCCAGTCGTCCTTCCTGCTCTAACTAGTCCTCGAAATCTAACCTCATACTGTAAATACTGTGCTACTTTTATTATCAAAGAGATTTGGTACACAAAGAGTTAAACAATCCTGATTTGAATAATCGTTGTGTTTACTTCTGCTCAAGAGGTGGGTTATTCCTGGAGAGTGGTTTATCTATTAAATGTGCTCATTAGAATATTAAGCCACGCCCCATTATGCTTCTCAGAAGTTTATTTTGTGGGTTTTAAGTGGAGTAGATTTAATAAGTGCACTATAAAAACCAACAATAAAGACATTATGAACTTGAGCGTGAACTAAGCATAAAAAAATACAATTAGGACGTGAAAGTGACAAATTCTAGATGAATAGCACAAAAAAAAGATGAGAAGGTTTTTGTTAGTTTTTTTTTACACCTAATTTCTAGCGCTTACCCTACCTTTACTAAGCTTAGCCAACTTTGTTTTCATAGCAGAAAAGTGGAGGAGTTACCAGGTACTGACACTGGATAAGAAAAAATATTCAAGATGGCCTACAACACTATGGTTGGACAAGACGTCTCAGGAACATCTTTTAAATTAGCCCATGTCGTGTGATGAAGATTTTTTGACATTTTAAAATCTCTGCTTAAGCTTCTGTAGCAGCGTCGTGTTACGTTTGTTTGACATAATTCCCAGTCTTCCTCTTAGTAAAAAACTTTCCATTTCCGTCCTAGTCATTTGGGATGCAGCTTCAGGTCGATTCTTTCTGTAGTTTTTCTGTTTTTTTTCTTGAAACTGTCTGTATTATTTTCTGTCACGTTTCTGCTTTTCTCGTCTACATGATGTTCTTTCATTCTCTATTCAGTTCTCACTTTTTGTCTCCTGCAGCGTGAATACTACTACACTGCGAGGTGAATAAATAAATAAATAAATAAATAAATAAATAAATAAATAGATAAATAAATAAATAAATAATCACATGTGACTGAGATGGCTGCTGAGGTGACGGACTTGGTGTTGGATGTGGCATCAGGAAAAAGCATGTGTTGTAAAAATCCAGGATAAAAATAACACTTTATTTTTGTCTTGCAGAGGTTCACAGATAAAAGAGGAAACTTCTTGGGTCATTGGTTCGGTTCTTAATAATAATAATAATAATAATAATAATAATAATAATAATAATAATAATAATAATAATAATAATAATAATAATAATAATAATAATAATAATAATAATAATAATAATAATAATAATAATAATAATAAGGCACGGTGGCTTAGTGGTTAGCACGTTTGCCTCACACTTCCAGGGTTGGGGGTACGATTCCCGCCTCCGCCGTGTGTGTGTGGAGTTTGCATGTTCTCCCCGTGCCTCGGGGGTTTCCTCCGGGTACTCTGGTTTCCTCTCCCAATCCAAAGACATGCATAGTAGGTTGATTGGCATCTCTAAATTGTCCGTAGTGTGTGATTGCGTGAGTGAATGAGAGTGTGTGTGTGCCCTGCGATGGGTTGGCACTCCGTCCAGGGTGTATCCTGCCTTGATGCCCAATGACGCCTGAGATGAGGCACAGGCTCCCCGTGACCCAAGAATAGTTCGGATAAGCGGTAGACAATGAATGAATGAATGAATGAATGAATGAATGAATAACAATACATTTTATTTATAGGCACTTTCTGTCACTCACTCACGCCATACAAATTCAAACAAGTAATAAATAATAAAAAAGCACATGTAATACAAACCTACAGCAGGTACATCCCACTTTACTCTAAAAAACACTTTAACTGCACTTTACCTTGAAATCTAATCATTAAAAGACCTCAAAAAGATTTAGATTTTTATTTCAAATTGAATCCATTTAACAGATCGTGCTTTAAACATCCTTCTCTTTAAGTGACCCATTACAGTTTATTTTTTAACTTCTGAAAAACATTTTGAAACTTTCCACAAATTACATGTTCAGCAGGAAGTCGCACCCTTTCGGTTTCCTGGAGTTCACTGGAAGAAGAAAAAAAATAGTTTTTTTTTCTTTCCTTTTTTATTATCATGGATGCCAGTTAGCAAATTTTTTTTGCTATAAAGTTCATTTATTTATTTTTATTAGTTACAAGAGCTACATGACGTCCCTGCATTATATCTGGATGATATGTGAGTTCAGGTTCGTTTTTGTGCCGGTGTCTTTCACAGCTCCTTACTCAGATAATGATCAGAAGTCAATCAGATGTTATCCAGCTGTGTGATAATGATCTAGAGCGAGCATATATTAGTTTTTTTTCTCTCTCTCTCTTAACCCACGTAGAAAAGAGGTCAGTTTGAGTATCAAGGTCATTCTTTTCCTTGAATATGCATGTAGGCATCTCTGTATAAAACCCCCTCTTTTTTATTTTCTTGGTTTCACCACTAACCACAATTTATTTGAATTTTATTATTATTATTCATGTGTGAAATTCTTCTTTATTCTCAGGATGGTTTAGAAGAGCAATGGTGTAAAAAACATAAGATGATAGACATATTTTTCTTCTTACTACTTGATTTACCCTTAATTACTTACTAATTGACCCTTAATTTTATTTTATGTTTGTTGGCCCAATACAGAAAAGCCAAAATGGAGCACTGACAAAATAGCAAAAGTAGTCAAAATGTTATCAGAGATCAAAACATATGAAGTATTTAACCTCAGATTATTTTTTCTCTGTATGTCAGGCAGGTTTAGATTCATCAGTTGGCCTTGTTGGTCTTCTTATAGCCATTAGTGCAATGGTGATTATACAGAAATAAATTTATTCAAAATCTTTAAAAAGTCTTTTTTTTCTTTAAACTAAGGTGTGAAATAACTATTTAACTGTAAGGGGAAAAACGTAATCACAAATATAGCCGTGAGCAGCAATTATCAAGCTTCAGGCACTTTAACACTTTTACAAACTTTAAGTGCGTGCTTAAAAATATATTCTCTATTATTTAGCAAATGCCAAAGCATTTATACACGGATACTTTTTTAATTCTAGTCCGATATATTTGTAAAATATAGCATCTTAAGAAACAGTTCAAAATGGCCTACATAGTAAACTGGATATCATTCGATTCAGTCTGTTTGATTGACTCTAAAGATATCAGGTTCTTGATTTTAAGAAATGTACAGAAGTTAAAAACAAAAACATGACTTTTTCATGTCTCGTGACCTCTAGGTGGCGCTGTTGTTAAACTGCTCAGGTAGTGGCATCACGTTTGGTGTCAATATGGCAAAGTGTTGCGTATATATTGCCTCACCTTCATCTTAGCTTATGCTTGTGGTCACATTTGGTGACGTTATACGTGAACATAGTCTACATTGTCTGTAGATGATTAAAATTTGGATATTTTTTTGATGTTGGATGGTATCCACCATATCAGAGACGGCTCACTGTCACGACTGTGGTGTCATTAGGAGCGGGGTTTGACATATCTTTAAAAAAATGTTTACATTTATCGAAGACATGAAGAGTTTTTGACAAGTATATCCAAAACATACAGCATGTTTTTGCTGTATTAGAAGCAGGAAGCAGTGAATCAAAATCGATGGCCACCTCATCCACCCTGCCACCGCTGTTGCACAACATATCTATTATCTAGCGCTCGGCTGGATATGTTTTTAAGCGTGATCTGACGTCTCTGTTTAGTGACTCAAAGACAGATAGAGAAATGTCCTATTTGAGATTGGAATGCTGTTTTTTAAAAACAGACATCTTCAAAGCCGTGCTAATTCGATTCGGGGTGAGATGTGTTTCGGTGGAGTGGTGGTGTCAGACGCAAAGGTGACCAGGTGTTGTTTTTTCAGGTCATAATAAAATCCTGTCACATTCCCCTTCATCGTCTGTGGTGTCTTGTCTTTCACCTTGGCCTGTCCAGATTTAAAGAACACGGGCCGAAATCCCAGCTGGTGTCAGGCTCGTGAAATCATTCTGCAAGTAATGACTGCACCTCTCATTCCCCAGTGGCAGGACAGCGCCATGGGCATGAGCGGTAAATTAATCCTGATTTCTATTGTCTGTAGATGATTAAAATTTGGATGTTTTTTTGATGGTGGATGGTGGTCAAAAGTTTTTTTAAGTTAAGTAGCCTCTATTTGTCACATATACATTACTGCACAGTGAAATTCTGTCTTCACATAACCCATCCTTTAAGGGTTAGGGTCAGAGTGCAGGGTCAGAGTGCAGGGTCAGAGTGCAGGGTCAGAGTGCAGGGTCAGAGTGCAGGGTCAGAGTGCAGGGTCAGAGTGCAGGGTCAGAGTGCAGGGTCAGTCATGATGCAGCACTCCTGGAGCAAGGGGGTTGGGGGCTTTGCTCAAGGGGTCCAGTGATGGCAGCTTGGTGGTGCTGGGACTTGAAGTCCAATCAACAATCCAGAGCTGTTTAGGAACTGTTTAGGAGATCAGAAAAGTATGTTAGATGATATAGAAGATTTATATTCCTTTTTTAGCATTTGTCAGACACCATTATCCAGAGCAACTTGCATTTTTTAAATTTCATTTTTACAACTGAGCATTAAGGACTTTGCTCAAGGGTCCCAGCAGAGGCAGCTAGGTGGACCTGGGACTTGAACTCACAACCTTCCACTCAGTAGCCCAACATCTTAACCATTAACCTACCTCTGCAAGACTTAGATGTAGACATAGAAAGAAGATAAACTAGATGTTGTCTGAAGTAAGCCAAGGACTCCATTGATATAAAAGACTCAAGTTTGTGACAAACAGTTCAAAAGCTACAGCCAGTTTTGGGCCACTCTAGTGGTCAGGTCAAGACTTTACACTGAGACCAATAGAATACTAAAATCCATCAATGTTTCAAGTCTCTAGGCCTTATCCCTATAATAACAACAGGGTTTCACTGCTTCATTCTTGAACCCCTAATAAAGAGTGGCCATTAGTGTTGCTAGCATTTTACTGTGGCTGGACCTGACAGCATGCTAACATTTGTATGAAATACAGCAGCAACATAGCAGGAAATAGTCCTCAAATCATGGACACTGGAGTTGTGCGTCTACCTGCAGCCCCAATTGTCAATGATACGTCTTGACCATTTAAAAGAAGCACAAACTCTGACTTCATTGAAAAAAAAACCCCATCATGGATATCTCGACTGCACTTGCAACATCAAAGCAAACACATTTCCTCGAAATGGCATTGCAGTCATAGAACAGTTTAGATAAAATATTAATAGGGACAACAATTGCTATAGGGGCACAGAAAGCATCTAAGACGTCTAATGCTACAACGTGTCTGGTGAGACACTATAGAGCGGGATCCGTTATGATATCAGAGACGGCTCACCGTCACGACTGTGGTGTCATTAGGAGCGGGGTTTGACATATCTTTAAAAAAAATGTTTACATTTATCGAAGACATGAAGAGTTTTTGACAAGTATGTCCAAAACAAGTATGTTTTTCTGTATTAGAAGCAGGAAGCAGTGAATCAAAATCGATGGCCACCTCATCCACCTTGCCACCGCTGTTGCACAACATATCTATTATCTAGCGCTCGGCTGGATATGTTTTTACGCGTGATCTGACGTCTCTGTTTAGTGACTCAAAGATAGATAGACAAATGTCCTATTTGAGATTGGAATGCTGTTTTTTAAAAACAGACATCTTCAAAGCCGTGCTAATTCGATTCGGGGTGAGATGTGTTTCGGTGGAGTGGTGGTGTCAGACGCAAAGGTGACCAGGTGTTGTTTTTTCAGGTCATAATAAAATCCTGTCACATTCCCCTTCATCGTCTGTGGTGTCTTGTCTTTCACCTTGGCCTGTCCAGATTTAAAGAACACGGGCCGAAATCCCAGCTGGTGTCAGGCTCGTGAAATCATTCTGCAAGTAATGACTGCACCTCTCATTCCCCAGTGGCAGGACAGCACCATGGGCATGAGCGGTAAATTAATCCTGATTTCTACTGTCGCCTAAAATCTTGGGTGCCTGTGCAACTCCAAATTAGCATGGACGAGCTTGTTAAAAGAGATATAATGCCCTCAAAGGTTTAATTGTCTCCAACAGGTTCTTACATTTTCATTAGATTCAGTCGGGGCATTGACTGAGTGAGAAAAGTTCTCGGTGTGAAAATGGGCAATTATTTAATTCTCAAATTTAATTAAACTTACTCAGCTTTAGGCAGTCGGATCAGTAGTAAAACTCAAACAAAGACACCAAGCTTAATCGTTAAAGTTTGCATATGTGATCCATACATCTTTTTATCATAACCACAAAATAAAAGAAAAAACTGTGCGATGTGAATTTTTAGCTCGAGTCTCTGCCTGGAGCCTGTTGAGCTCTACAGATGGCCTATTTTTCAGATTGGATACTGCTCCTGTGGAAAGGCTGTAGAGCAGTAAACAGCCCCTTTACTACCAGCCCCAGCGGCTTTCCTAAATCAAATGATCTACTTAAGGCCTCCCTGGTTTGTACCCTCTGCCTCCCCCAGAGCTCTGCAGCTCTCATTCTCCCACTGTGCTGTTTTGTCCCTACATGACCTTTCCAGCTCATTCTTGGCTCTTTGTGTACAAGATAATCTCTGCTTCCTTTTTACTTTTCTTTGATACAGCAAGCCTAGTCAAAACTGGAAACAAGCTGCACAGTTTGCTAGCTAGCCTCCCTGTTAATGAAATATCATGTTTAATAGAATGTAGCTCCAGTGTTTTTAACATTTTTTCAGAAAGCCATGTAGTTTTAAGGTATCTTTGGATAGAAAGGCATATTTTTCCTTCTAAATAATTTTACTAGGCACAGTTTCTAATAGAAAAACATTTTTCATTCATCTTTAGTTAGCACTTTATCTCGATCAAGGGGGTGGTATGTCCGGACCCAATCCTATGATGCAGTGGGTGATGGGAATACCCCCAGCATGGGATACCAGTCCCCTATGCCCACAATCTAACACCAGCTTTTTGAAAATAGTCTAAAACAGGATTAAGTCACAGTCAAAGCCATCCATGTTCTTTCCAGGACTTACAGTGTAGGCCTGCTGCTAACCCATGCTTTTAGTTCTGGTCTTCTCTTGGATTAGGGATATACAATAGATGTAAAAATAGATTTTTTTGTTTGAAAGGGATACTTACATTTGCAGCATTTGGCAGACACCCTTATCCAGAACAGCTTACATTTGTCACATTTTTTATACAACAAAGAGCTAAGGGCCCAACAGCTGCAGCTTGGTGGACGTGGAGTTCAAACTCACAACCTTCCAATTATTAGCCCAATACTTTATCCACTAAGCTACCACCTCCCTCACTTCAGTTGAGAGCTGGGTTTGATTGGTTAAAGCTGTTTTTGAATGGTTAAGAGAACCAATCTCAGTCCTCTTGAAAATGGTGGGCTAGGGTTCACTCCAACCTACTTGACAATGGTCTGAAATCACTTCAACTGAATCTTGCTGTGGATGCTAGCTGCCATGCATGCCAAATATTGTGATTTGTTTACTCTATCACATTACTAGCTATTTCAAGTTTAATGATGACAAGGACAGGGTTATTAGGGTCAGTGGAGATGGACCTCTCTTGCTGGCTTGCATGGCTAAAATCTTTGTTATGCATTAACGGCTCCTCATTTGTAGGCATTCCTGTACAATGACATGAATCTCATCTAAATAGCACAGGAAAGAAAAAACAGTCAACAAATGAACCTAGTGCCTATTATTTTTGCAAACCTGCATGCACAAAAGTGACATAGAGTAGTGGAATCAATTCATGATTCAATACAAGTCAAGTCATGTCAAGTGGCTTTATTGTCATTCCAACCATGTAGTGCTGGTACAGTATGTAGTGAAACAAAATAAAGTTCCCCCTGGACCATGGTCCTACATAAAACAACACAGAACTACATGAAACTCCACAGAACTGAGACGGAAACCTTGATTTTGTGCCCAGAATCAGTCCTAAGTGTAGACTCGGGTATTCAGAGCAAGTGTGAAAATATCCTTAAAGGACTATAGATCTTCTATATACTCTTAAACTATAAATTAATGTTTTCAACACAATTGAGGGTGATTAGGTCAGAATGACACGGGTGGAGAATGATGAAACAGAAGGTCCCCTAAGTAGGAAAAGGAAAAGATGAAATTACACCTTAGAGTCCATATTTAAGGCCTTGGTGCTGGCTGGCAATGCTCACATTATTCGTCTCATTAGTTTGGTCTTCTTGCTCCAGTTGCCATGGTAACACGGATTCATTTTGACAGCCAAAGTTTGGGGAGTTCTTCCTCTGGCTCTCGGCTTCCTTCCTTTGTTTGCTTACTCTCTTTCTAATACCCAAACTCTCTGGACCATTTTCTTAATTCCTTTCTTAATATCCACATATCCATTCATCCATCTTTCCATCTATCCATCCATCTAATTTTATCTTTCTGTCGCAGATCCTCTATCCATATTCAAGGTCACAGCTCTTGATTGCCTAGCAACTAATCGAACAGGGGGAATCAAGTTGTAATCAGCACTCTTCTTCCTCCTCCTCCTCCTCTTCTTCCTCCTCCTCTTCTTTCTCCTCCTCCTGGAGTGTGACCTTTGTTTCATTCTTTTCAGACATTTATTCACACAGGCGTTGCAGTAAATGGTGAGAGTTTGCAGGTGTTTCCATTGCTGAGGTTATTATCTCCATAATGTGTATGGCAAACACTGAGACGTTTCTCATGTTTCCTTGGGTTTTACAATCAGAATGTTCTAGAAATATATGCCATCAATGGTGTGCAGATCGCTCTGCATGCTCTGGTGCATTGCACCATGTTGACAGCTAAATGAAGGGCCATATTAGCTAATGTGTCAACATGGAGTCACATCCAAACTGTTTGGCTTTTTTCAGAGCTTTGTGACTCTTAGACTAAACATGATAATGAACAGATCTATTTGTATACCATTGTTTCACCACTTAGCCTGGTTTTGCTGGCTTGTATTGCACCTGTCTCTTTGCTATAAGCAAGGAATAAATCATATCTGGCAGTTGATGGTCTCTTTTGTTTCCAGCCTGAAACCCAATCTGTTGACTAGCCATGGCAGACTGCTCCAGCCTTTCAGAACCCTTAGTGGATCCTCAGGTGTTCCATGCTTCCATGCTCCAACCATCTGCAAGACAAACACAAGACTGATGCTGATGATGTGTTACCCAGCATGTCATCGCCAAGGTCTGATTTATGTCCAGACTTGGTCACCCTGGTCCAGAGGTTATTCTTCTCTAGGCCTGTTTTCAGTGAATATTTAAAGAGCCATTTTATATTTATTCAAGGTGACTGTGGAATCTTGGCCTGCTGAGGGACATTTGTTTTTATATTGAGTCATATTCAAGCAAGCAGCTGTCTGCACTCTCTTTTCATTCCCCTGCAGGGAGTAGTATTTTATTAGCAATTCTTTGGATGTCCACACCAGACAGTTTGTGTGATGACAGCATCAATGGGGTGGATATAAGGTCCAAATATGTGATAATAAGGTCAGAGCTTCCTAAATTGTCCAAAACAGTGGTGAAATTAGCAAACCACCACCATGATTAGGAAAGGAAGGTAGTATTTTGGTGTTGATTGCCCCCACTGTTATAGCTGGTGTTGCAAAGTTCTCCCTAGTCTCCCTCAATTAGCTCTATGCCTTGGAGCCCTGTCAATCCCCATCTGCTCCTGTGCCTGTCAGTGGCTCTCATCCACTGAATAGGCAGAAAATCAAAAGAGGGGGAAAAAAGAGTGAGAGATCTCTGTTTGGAGCAACTGTGGCAGAAAACAAACATGGCCGAATTAGCAGTGTTTCCAAACTTGCACATTTTAGACTGAACCAGAGTGAGGGGCGCATTGTGTGGTGTATGAGTCAAAATCTACTAACTCCTCATTTGACTTCAAGCATTCCATTTATCAATCCAAAGACTAAGCTGTTTTTCCAAAAATCCATAAAAGAAATTGAGAGGCAGTGCCTGAGGTTCCTGCCTGAAGCTGGTGCCAATAGGCTGTTTTTCCTCCCAATTTCTTGGGGTGAATTTTCTTGATACGTTTCAGGAATGCTTGCAATCTCCATCTGCAAGAATCATTTGAGTAGAGAATGCTAAAATAATACATTAACGCCCACATTTAAGGCCTTGGTACAGTTGTACAATTCTCTCATTATTTGTGCTCTAGGTTGCTATGGATACTTAGATTCTTGTTGATGACCAAGAGCAGTACAAAAAAAGGTCTTCTGCAGTGTGATATACAGTGCATACTGTAACAGCAGTGTTCCTGCTTAGAACTCAGTTTATTCAATTTACAAGCTAGTCAAGCACTGATGGCTTCTGTCTGTTTGTTCTTTATCTTGTTCATTCAATATTTCACTCAGGATTTATGTCTTTCTTGCTTCCTCTGTCGCTTTCTGTCTTTGAATGACTCCACCAACAGAGGAAAACTTGGGTTAGGTTATGCTTTTGTACTAGCTTATAATACTGAAAAGCCCAGACAGAAGAATAAAAATGTGGTATGCTGATCTGAAAGGGGGTAGTTATATTGCCAAGAAATCCCTTTCAGGTTACCGCTAGAAAGGACAACACAACAAAAAAGTCTAAAAGGAAGGGAGACTAGCAATTTGCAGGGTTATTTATGCTACCATTTCTAATTACTTGCCACTCTGTTTGCCTTTCACAACCAGGCAAAGTCTTTGTGCATGCTGTAATTACGACTCACTGGATGAGCCATGAAATTGGGCCGCAGAGAGCCAAAGTGGTCAACAATGTGTTAAATGTGCCATTGCTAATTTTCCTTAAATGAAATGCATCCCACTTAAAACAATATTCATTCATCTTTAAGAACTGCTCTATCTTGGTCAGGATCTGGGATTGATCTTTCCCTTTATCTTTGCTTTATCTTGGATTCTGGGAAAACTGAGTGTGGGCTTGAATGGAAAAGCTGTCGATTGTAGAAAATCTTTTGTAGAATGTTAATTTAATTTGTAGCCTCTGGTGACCACCATCACAAAATCCCAAGTCTTGCAAAAAATGTGATTTTAAATTCATACCTGTATTCTAAGATTTTTTTTTAATATGACAACCAATATTTTTGTTTAGTCTTGAGTTCACATCTTTTGTTTTGGTTCTTATGTTTTAGCATTGGTTTGTTACCCTAATGTGTTGATTTGTTCTATGTTCCTTTTGTCCATTTGTCTGTTTTTACTCTCCAGCTCCTTTGACTTGTTGCAAACTCTCAATGCAAGATATCATGCATATCCAAACCTTAGTTTCCCCATGTTCACTGTTCATCGTTTCTTGTATACATCTTGCTTCTGACTATCACCCTTTTCCCCGCAGTTTCTGAATAGAGATGATCACTGTTTTAATGCCTGTTCTCTGCCTGTTTAGTGCCTGTTCCCTGGCCTTGCTAGGAACTTAAAATAATGTTCATAACTCCCATAATAAATACCTTTTGGAGTTAACACTTTTGTGTACCACCTCCCACATCGACTAACAGAAACTCTAATTTTAGTCACCTTTCCAAGCATTTTTTGCCATAATTCAATACTGGAAACTCTTATGTTTAATTTTCAATACAGACCCCACAGCAAAGTAGGCTGATTTAGCATTCTAGCACCTGATACCACAGTATGCTGAGAGAAACCTGAGGCCAGAAAGTGATTTGTGGTCAAAAGCCTTGACAGTGCAGTGATTCCAGAATTATTTTGGTTTGGGGCTGCTTATCATTTTTACTTTCTTATAATAAATTCATGATAATGTGACTTGGCACAAGATATTTTCAGCAGTCATGAGGAAGAAGTAATTCGAACATGCTCTCCATAGCTATTAACATCTCCTCTGGGCCTGGAGGGACATTGTTCGCAGCTTGGCTATGACATAGCGCCAGGTGTATTTAGATGTTTGCTCCCCATTTTTTATGGCATAATTCTATTGCATTCCATGTAGCCCTTATGTATGAAACTGGAGTACAATGCTAAGCTCACAATTTAAGAAGTGTGTGTGTGTTGAAATATGCATGAATTGGATGAAGAAGACTTTATTATTTATTATCACCACACAAACATTACAGCACAGTGGAATTCTTTTCTTCAAATATCCCAGCTGAAAATTGGGTTCATGAGGGCCCCTGTAGCAGAGAGGGTAAAAGGCCTTCGAATCAACAACCCAGACCTTTAACCACTTGAACCACTACTGCCAATGAATAATGGAGGATTACCCAAAAATATTGACTGTTTATTGTACAAATATATGGGCAATAAGTGGTGAACATTTCTGCAGTTACTGCAGTTACCAGTTACTGACAAAACAGTACTAGAGGACAGCAACAGAAGCAATGATATTCATTGCAACGTGTACTTGATATTTTCTTGGGAATCAATTCAAGCAGAATAGAAGGAAACCAAACCAAGTGATTTTCAAAACAACTGTCCAAGAAATGAATGTGAAGGACAGAGCATTTTCATTAAATATGAATGTTTCCTCTCAAGATTAAAGTCTGTTATTGCTATGAAGATTAAACTATGGATACCGCCATAGATCCTAAAAGGTGAGACAATGAGAAAACCTCATTAAACCACATGTAGCTTGATCCTGTTTAGAAATAGTTACTCCAATAGCTCTAACCAAAGCAGGCCATGACCTTTTCAGTAAACATTCTGGATATCAGCTAGCATGTCAAGATTACAGTTGAATCTAATGTCATCAATAATAAAAACAATTGCCTGGATAGTTTTGTCAGCCCACCTCCTGTTGGAAAACCATCCAGTTTTATATCAGCGAGTGTCAGTGACTCATCGGGCAGTCACTTGTTTCAGTCAGATATCTGTTGATAGAGAAGTCGTGGGCATCCAGCTCTGTGGAGGTGTTTTCACAGCCATTTCTGACATGTTTAGACCTGAAGCTGTTCTAACGCTATTGGTAAAGCTCTTTGGCTGTATCTTTTCTCCTCCTCACAACCAGCCCTACCTCATCTTCCCACAGTTATAAATAAATCTCCACCGCAATGCCATCCTTGTCAGAGTAAAGCAGCAGCCTTCACAGCATGTTTAAATGACTGCCAAATCACTGCAGAGGCCTGAAGATCCAGGATCCACTGAGGGAACGAATGCTTTTAACAGTGCAGTTTACCAAAGCCATTATCCACAAGTCCGATGAAAAACAAAAATCCACAGATGCTGTTTGATCATGCATGAATGAGAGCTGTAAAAGTAAAAATAAATAAATAAAATAAAATAAAATAAAATAAAATAAAATAATTACTTTTAAATTCTTTAATTAAAATCCCTCTTCTGGACTAAATAAGACAAAGACAAAATATTCTAAGAAAACCTTACAATTTTTTTATTTTTTATTTTAACTAAGACATGCAAATTTTAAACACTAGACACAGATACAATGCACTAAAACACAGTTTTCCTTAATATATATGTTTACTGGTTATGTGACAATTGCATTAATTTACATTGCATTACCAAACTTCAGTCTGAACCCCAATAATGATCAAAAGCATGTTTTCAGATTTATTTAGTATTAAGGTTAGATTTTTAACCAAATGTAAGATAAAAAAAACTATATTCAGAGATTTTTTTTAATCATTTTAGTTTTTTTTTTTTATTTCTTGTTCTATTGACAAATATCATTTTGCCTCTTACTAGAGATAAAATTATCCACCAGAACAAGACTATTTGAAGGTTGAAATGGGTATTCGGTTATTCATTCATTGTCTACCGCTTATCCGAACTACACTCGGGTCACGGGGAGCCTGTGCCTATCTCAGGCGTCATAGGGCATCAAGGCAGGATACACCCTGGACGGAGTGCCAACCCATCGCAGGGCACACACACACTCTCATTCACTCACGCAATCACACACTACGGACAATTTAGAGATGCCAATCAACCTACAATGCATGTCTTTGGATTGGGGGAGGAAACCGGAGCACCCAGAGGAAACCCACGAGGCACGGGGAGAACATGCAAACTCCACACACACACACAGCGGAGGCAGGAATCAAACCCCCAACCCTGGAGGTGTGCGGCAAACATGCTAGCCACTAAGCCACCGTGCCCCCTGGTATTCGGTTATATTTATTTTATTGTAGTCTTTTATAAGGAAGTACTAAGACGTACAGATTTGTTTGAAAAGATATTATTTTCACAGTGCAGGACTAGATGTTCTTTGGCAGTGCTTAGGTCAGGATGTATCAGGTTTACATTTTGGCTTTGTTTGTCAGGGCCTTTTAAAAAAAACATAGCAACTGCATTCACATTCAGCCTTCTGATCTTTTGTATAGAGTGAGGCTAAATTGAAATGCATGTTTTACAGAAAGGCAGATTAACCTGGTTTTGTGTGACAGTGGAGGACAGGTAGATGAAATTAGTTACAAGATTTACAGGATATTGTAACAAAATAAAGAATATGAAACACCAAAACAAAGCCTGAAAGCAGCAACAGCAGAAATACATGCGAGAAACAGAAATAGAACTAATACACTTCTAAATCATTACTACATCATACACAGTAGAGTAACACAAGACGTTTTTAGTAATAAATTACCTTGTGTTTAACATTACAGTTCTGTTCTAGATCATCACTACCCCAAAACACATTCGTGTTGTTTCTTTGTGTTTCTTTTCTTTTTTCATTCATAGGCAGTTGAGCTTAGGTTGAAACAAATGTTTCTCAGGAAGTCTGAACAAGCTGCTAATTTGCTGCACTGCTTCTTTAAGAAGATCAAGTAACTCCTATATATAGTCTTATGACCAGCATCTTCCTGTAATAAACACTTTTACTTTCAGCAGTGACGACAGTGGAACAAAAGGGACGATCAGTCAAATATATACTACAGTGGTGTGAAAAAGTGTTGGCCCCCTTCCTGATTTCTTATTTTTTTGCATGTTTGTCACACTTTAATGTTTCAGATAATCAAACACATTTAAATATTAGTCAAAGATAACAAGTAAACACATCATGCAGTTTTTAAATGAAGGTTTTTATTATTAAGGGAAAACAAAATCCAAAACTACATGGCCCTGTGTGAAAAAGTATTTGCCCCCTAAGCCTAATAACTGGTTGGTCCACCCTTAGCAGCAACAACTGCAATCAAGCGTTTTCCATAACTTGCAATGAGTCTGTTACAGCGCTGTGGAGGAATTTTGGCCCACTCATCTTTGCAGAATTGTTGTAATTCAGCCACATTGGAGGGTTTTCGAGCATGAACCACCTTTTTAAGGTCATGCCACAACATCACAATCGGATTGAGGTCAGGACTTTGACTAGGCCACTCCAAAGTCTTCATTTTGTTTTTCTTCAGCCATTCAGAGGTGGACTTGCTGGTGTGTTTTGGATCATTGTCCTGCTGCAGAACCCAAGTTTGGAAGGAAGGGGGCCAACACTTTTTCCCACAACTGTATATGTTTTATTCTATTAAATATGTATTATATAAACTATTTAAATTAGTCATAGTTTTTTTTTACACATTATATGTTATTGTTTCAGTGTTGTTGTGTTATCTTTATTGTTTTGTCAGGATGAGATGTTTAGAATATTTAACACTAACTGACTGTATAATTTATATATTGTACAGTGAATGTGTTGAGCATCGATAATGGTGAGTGTCTCTGTATTTTTTAAGTGTTACTGCCCTCCTAATTAACTGTATTGCATACAGCATTTATAAAACATATAGTAGATTTTTGTTTTTTGTAGGCATCATCATGGGACAACTGGCTGACTGGTCTGAGCTGAAGGGCTTCAGTGTTGTAAAAGACTATGATGATGACTACAGTGGAAATTCAGACATTGGAGACATCTTTATTGTGGAACCAGATGTCAATCATGCTGGAGTGTACTATGATAAAGAGATGATTGTTCATTTTACAAGTAAAACATATTTTTTAATTATACAATGAAATACAAAAACTTTAAAAACTTTCACAATATAACTAAATCAATAAAATTACTGGTTTCTGTATCACAGTAATGCATTAGCTGAAATAATATAATTAATATTAAGCATTGTGTTTATTAGGATTTTTCTATTTCCTTATCACAGAAAACAGACCGGAATCAAGTTCCTGTGGATCTTCAAGCAGTTGTAACCAGAGAAGCTCATCTTCGTTTTCTTCTTCTGGTTCCTGTCTAGGTCATATAGAGAGAGAGCTTGTGAGGAAGTTTTCTGGAGAACATAAATTTGCAATTTATAGGAAGAAAGATGGAATCCCTGCATCACTTAAAGAGGATGTTAGAGAAAAAATAGGGAAAAAACACAGCTTTCATTTCACCATGGAGGTTACGGTAATGGTAATACTGCATTTATTCTACTCTACAAAATGTCTTGTGTAATGTGTATCTGCAATTGTAATCTGTTTAATTGAGGCAAAGTTTTGAGGCAATTTGATAGATAGATAGATAGATAAATAAATAAATAAATAAATAAATAAATAAATAAATAAATAAGGTTTATTTCACATTTCTCATACACATTTACAGAGTGAAAATTAAACCAAAAAGTTTTCAAATCAAAGGTTCATGCTGCAATTGAGGTAATTTCTAAAATATATACAGTCAGGTGAAAAAATTAGGACACCCCATTAAATATTCAGTTCTTTATTAAGAAAAGTCAACATGTCAATTTCTGGTCTTGTTTTAATTTGTACCTGTAGATGAAAGTGATCTAATTGCATGTAAACAACAAAATATCACATTGTTTTCACTTATTAAACAAAACAAAATCAACAAAAAATTAATATTTAACCTGAGGAAAAAGTTGACACCCTATGGCCTAATAGCTAGTGTTTGCCTCATTGCCTGAAATAACCTCAATGAGACATTTCTTGTAACCATCTACCAGTTTCTGACATTGACTGAAAGAAAGTTTCTCCCACTCTTTAATGCAGAGTTCAGCTGTGTGATGTTTGGGTTTATTGCATGTACAGTCCATTTCAAATAACCCCACAGGATTTCAATAGGATTTAGATCTGGGCTTTCACTTGGCCATTCCAGAATTCTCCGTTTTTTAATTTTCAGCCAGTCCTTGGTGGATTTACTGGTATGTTTTGGGTCACTGTCATGCTGCAAGGTTCAGGTCCACTTTAGCTTCAACTTTTTGATAGATGGTCTCACATGTTCCTCAAGCACCTTCTGATACAATGTAGAATTCATAATGGATTCTGTGATGGTGAGCTGGCCTGGTCCTGCTGCAGCAGAGCATCCCCAAACCATAACACTTCCACCTCCATGTTTCACAGTTAGTATGAGGTTCATTTGCTGAAATGCTGTATTTGGTTTATGCTAAACATGCCCTGTTATGGTGTCCAAATAATTAAATTTTATACTCATCTGTCTGAAGCACATTATTTCAGAAGTCTTGGCCTTTGTCTCTGTGTTCTTTGGGAAACTTCTGTCTTGCCCTCATGTTTTTTTAGACAGCAAAGCTTTCCTTCTTGCACACCTCCCATAATAATTAAAGCTGTGTAGTCTCTTTCTGACTGTAGATTCATGCACTTTGACAGGAACTGTAGCAAAAAAATTTTGTAGGTCCCGTGGTGATATTTTAGGGCTTTTGGAGACGTCTTTAGGGATCCATGATCTGCTCTTGGTGTCTCCACTTTATCCTTCAGCATCTGGATTCCCCAGGATCCTATGCCAGGATACTGTTTGTGGACTTTAGTTCTGCTTTCAATACAATCATCCAAGCTCTGCTCAGAGACAAGCTCTTCCAGCTGAATGTGCCTGACTCCATGTGCAGTTGTATCACGGACTTCCTGACAGACAGACGGCAGTTCGTGAGGCTGGGAACGCATGTCTCTGACATCCAGCACATCAGCACTGGATCCCCCCAAGGCTGTGTCCTTTCTCCTCTGCTATTCTCCCTTTACACCAACGGCTGCACGTCTGGTCACCAGTCTGTCAAACTTCTGAAGTTTGCTGACGACACCACCCTCATCGGCCTCATCTTTGATGGGAACGAGTCGGCCTACAGGGGTGAGATTAATCGTCTGGTGTCATGGTGCAGCACGAACAACCTGGAGCTCAACTCCCTAAGACAGTGGAGATGACAGTGGACTTCAGGAAGAACCCATCCCCCCGCCCCCCCGTCATCCTCTGTGACTCTCCGGTGTCATCTGCTGAGTCCTTCTGTTTCCTAGGCACCACCATCACCAAGGAGCTCAAGTGGGAGCAGAACATCAGGTCTTTCACCAAGAAGGCTCAGCAGAGGATGTATTTCCTGTGGCAGCTGAAGAAGTTTCTCCTCCCTGTAAAGATGCTGGTTAACTTCTACACTGCCATCATTGAATCTGTCCTCACATCCTCCATCACAGTCTGGTTTGCTGCAGCTACAGCCAGGGACAAGGCCAAACTGCAGCATGTCATCCACTCAGCTGAGAAGGTGATTGGCTGCAGTCTCCCATCTCTCCAACAGCTGTATGTCTCCAGGTCCCGGAGACGTGCAGCCAAGATCGCAGCCGACCCCTCTCATCCCGGAAATGAACTCTTTTGGTCCCTCCCCTCTGGAAAGAGGCTTCGGTCCATCAAGACCAGGACCTCACACCACAAAAACAGTTTCTTCCCCACTGCAGTCAGCCTGCTGAACAGTGCCCCACTTACCCCCAGATGACCCCCCCCCCAAGAACTTACAGACAACCATGACACTTTCACATTTTAAATTGCACTACATCTTTTGCAAACTCAAACTTCTGTACACAATATTTATTTCATTCTCGATTGTGCATACTGGATATACTTATTTGGACAGTCACTCTCACTCAAATTCAAACTTCTGTGTACATATTTATTATCATTCTCATTTGTGTACATATGTTATCTGTATATATGTTTGGACAGTCTCCTTCAACTTCACTTACACTTACATTGTAAATCGCAACTTTATTTAATTTATTATAGTTTATTTTATTATTTTAAAATTTATCTGTTTATATGTTTTGCACCTGACACCAAGACAGATTCCTAGTACTGTAAAGTGCTCTTCGTGAACCCTTTGCTGTACCTGGCAATAAAAACTTTTCTGATTCTGATTCTGATTCTGAAAGACATACTCACCGATTAAGGTACGCCCTTTGTATCTCAACTACTGGTGAATCATGTCGGGTGTCACAGCTCGCCCGAGATCCGACCGCGAGAGGGAGCTGTCGCCCGCGTTTTGAGCCACTTCCGGTTTCGGCGGGCTCAAATACGAGTGCGCACTTCCTGCTCGTCGCGAGATATTGTTTTCTTATGGAACATATTGAGCGTTATCTTCGTGATACTTCGGCTGGATTTTTGTGTATGACCTGGACTGGCTTTCTTTTCTTCTTTGGGACTTTCTCTGATGTTGTGTGGATTGGTTATTGGACTTTGCTTGCGTACTGGATTACTCTTTTGGATTACCCTTTCTGTGTTGACGTTTGGATTTACTGCTTCCCCGTTGCCGACTCTCTGACTGTTTCCTCTTTCACTCTCTCTCTTTCGCCGGTTCCGCGAATGGATCCGGCTTCTTCCGGCGCCGGCGGCGCGCCGTTACATCGGGTATTGCAAGTTAAACACCTGTGGACATTCCTTTTACAACTCCCAGATGGATAGGTTTATGGAGCATATCAACCAGACACTAAAGAGGTTGCTATTAAGGGCAGCAGATGAGAAAGGATGGAACTGAGACCTCCTCCTTCCCTACATCCTCTTTGCAACCTCAAGGACTGTTAGATGTGGCCCAAGAGGCATGAAAGGAGCAGCCCTCTCCCTTCAGGTTAGTCACTGACTTTGTACAAGATATGCAAGCTAGAATTGATAGAGTAGCACCCATTGTGGAGGAACACATAGAGGCCACACAATGGGAGCAGAAAAGGACCTACAATCACACACTACAATACAGTCAATTCCCACCTGCAACAACCTTGTAAGTGTGCACAACTTTATCATGTCATATATTTCTCATAAAGTGGTGAAATGCTCCTGTACCTGTTGTGTCTGCATTTGTCTCCCTGTCACAGATCCCCAAGAGCGTGCCCTGGTTCAGAGGGGGGACAATCTCATACCAGCGCAACACCAGGACCTCACAGATCTCACAGACCATTTCTCAATCTTCTATTTGGTCCCAGGTCTCACACAGCTGGTTCAACATGAGATTAGAACTCTTCCCAGGAGGGTGGTCCACCATCAGCCATATAGGGTCCTCGAAGCCTGCCGTCATGCCATAGAGGAAGTGGCCAAGATGCTGAAGGACAGGATCATCGACGAATCCACCAGCCCCTGGTCCAGCCTCATTGTGGTCTTATCCAAGTCAGCATCTGTGCAAAGACTTTCGGAGGCTCAACCAAATCTCAGATTTTGACAGCTACCCCCTTTCCCAAGTGGATGACCTCATTGAGCACCTTGGGAGAGCCTGGTTTATATCCACACTGGACCTTACAAAGGGGTACTGGCAAGTGGCCCTCTCATAAGAGATCAAACTGAAAACTGCCTTCAGCATCTCTAGCAGCCACTGGCAGGACTGGGTTCTCCCGTTTGGGCTGCATGGGGCACCTGCAACCTTTCAACATCTCATGGACATCGTGCTCAGACCCCATTGCTGGTTTGTGGCCATCTACCTTGATGACATGATCATACACTGCTCCACATGGTTGGACCACTTGTTCCAGCTGGGGGAGGTTCTGGGAGCTCTCCACAAGGCAGGATTGACCCCTACTAGTCTCATCTGAGGTTGACCAAGGCACATTACTTGGGTTACCACATCGGTCCAGGGTTACTGAAGCCACACCATCTGGGCACCCTCACCTACACTCTCTGGGTACAACAACTATTAGGCGGAGGCTCAGAGCTAAGGTGGGGTCCCTGTGAAGGTGTCACACACACCACCACATGTAAGGCACACAAAACTGCTCCTTGGCAGTGTTAAAAGAACAGTGGCATTTCTGCACCAAGGTCAGAGCAGCTGAGTGTGAATACAAGGTAGCTTCCAGCACCACCTCTCCTTCACCAGAACCTGAGAGCTACTCAAATCTACTTTTTATTTGCACTATTTTGTAAATAAAAGAGAAGAGCACTATTTTCCTTAAATCCCTGACTCGCTTTTTTCAACAAAACACATTTTATTTAACATGCTTTAGTATTTCCATGTGTAATTCCATGTCTTTTACTTTAATATTGTCCAGATCATTAGTATTCAACAATGCAGTAATACTTTACAGTAGAGTAACACTACAGGAAGTCTTTAATAATGAATTACTTTCTGTTTACCATTACAGCTCTGTTCCAGTTCATCACTATCCCAAAACACATTAGTGTTGTTCCTTCGTGACAGGATGTGGTTGTTCATAGGCAGTCGGGCTTAGGTTGAAACATACATTTCTCAGACAGTCTGAAAAAGCTGCTAATTTGCTGCACTGCTTCTTTAAGATGACCAAGTTACTAAAAATATAGTCTTGTGACCAGCATCATCCTGTAACAATTTTACTTTCTCTTTCAGGCAGATACTGCAGTGACGCATATTTTGCATAACTTGCAGTCAAATATATACTTTATATATACATCTATTAAATTTCTATTATATAATCTATTTAAATCAGTTATAGGTTTATTACACATTATTTATAATTTTTCCAGTTCTGTTGTGTTATTTTTTATTGGTTTGTTGGATGACAGTAACTTTTATATATTGTACAGTGACTGTGTTGAGCATCAATAATGGAAAGTGTCTCTATAGTTCTGTAGTGTTACTGCCCTTCCAATTAACTGAATTGCATACAGTATATATAAAACATACTGTATGTATGATTTATTTATTTATTTTTTGTAGTCATTATCATGGGACATCTAGGGGACAGGACTGGGATATGAGACCCAAAAGGGGTTCAATTTAAGTTTTGATGGTGACTTTCAATGGAAATTCTGAAATTAAAGATGTCTTTATTGTGGAAACAAATTTCACAGAGTTATATCATGTTGGAGTGTGCTATGATGAAGAGCTGATCAATCGAAAAAAGTTGGGACACTGTACAAATTGTGAATAAAAAAGGAATGCAATAATTTACAAATCTCATAAACTTACATTTTATTCACAATAGAATATAGATAACATATCAAATGTTGAAAGTGAGACATTTTGAAATGTCATGCCAAATATTGGCTCATTTTGGATTTCATCAGAGCTACACATTCCAAAAAAGTTGGGACAGGTAGCAATAAGAGGCCGGAAAAGTTAAATGTACATATAAGGAACAGCTGGAGGACCAATTTGCAACTTATTAGGTCAGTTGGCAACATGATTGGGTATAAAAAGAGCCTCTCAGAGTGGCAGTGTCTCTCAGAAGTCAAGATGGGCAGAGGATCACCAATACCCCCAATGCAGCAGCGGAAAATAGTGGAGCAATATCAGAAAGGAGTTTCTCAGAGAAAAATTGCAAAGAGTTTGAAGTTATCATCATCTACAGTGCAAAAATCATCCAAAGATTCAGAGAATCTGGAACAATCTCTGTGCGTAAGGGTCAAGGCCGGAAAACCATACTGGATGCCCGTGATCTTCGGGCCCTTTTGACGACACTGCATCACATACAGGAATGCTACTGTAATGGAAATCACAACATCGGGGTCAGGAATACTTCCAGAAAACATTGTTGGTGAACACAATCCACCGGGGCCATTCGCCGTCGCCAGCTAAAACTCTATAGGTCAAAAAAGAAGCCATATCTAAACATGATCCAAAAGCGCAGGCATTTTATCTGGGCCAAGACTCATTTAAAATGGACTGTGGCAAAGTGGAAAACTGTTCTGTGGTCAGACCAATCAAAATTTGAAGTTCCTTTTTTGGAAAACTGGGACGCCATGTCATCCGGACTAAAGAGGACAAGGACAACCCAAGTTGTTATCAGCGCTCAGTTCAGAAGCCTGCCCAATTTTTTCTTGGATGGGGTTAAATTTGGGGTTTGGGCCAATTTTTAAAAACTCCCATCCAGACGTCGTCTCTTTCAGGGAAGACCTTGCATTTTCCAACATGACAATGCCAGACCACATACTGCATCAATTACAACACCATGGCTGCGTAGAAGAAGGATCCGGGTACTGAAATGGCCAGCCTGCAGGGCCAGATCTTTCACCCATAGAAAACATTTGGCGCATCATAAAGAGGAAGATGCGACAAAGAAGACCTAAGACAGTTGAACAACTAGAAGCCTGTATTAGACAAGAATGGGACAACATTCCTATTCCTAAACTTGAGCAACTTGTCTCCTCAGTCCCCAGACGTTTGCAGACTGTTATAAAAAGAAGAGGGGATGCCAAAAAGTGGTAAACATGGCCTTGTCCCAACTTTTTTGAGATGTGTTGATGCCATGAAATTTAAAATCAACTTATTTTTCCCTTAAAATGATCCATTTTCTCAGTTTAAACATTTGATATGTCATATATGTTGTATTCTGAATAAAATATTGAAATTTGAAACTTCCACACCATTGCATTCTGTTTTTATTCACAATTTGTACAGTGTCCCAACTTTTTTGGAATCGGGTTTGTCAGAAGTAAAACATAATTTTAGAATTATACAGTAACATGCAGAAACTCCCAATATAACAATCAATAAAACTACTGTTTCTGTATCACAGTGACACATTAGCTGAAATGGTATAATTAATATTAATTTCTGTATTTATTGGGATTTACCAATTTCATTGTTACAGAAAACAGAACAGAATCAAGATTTTTTGGTCAGAAATTACTTAGCTTATTTACCTCATCCAGTTCGGGTCCAGATCATATAGACTTTGACGTTGTGGACGACTTTTCTGGAGGACAGAAATTTGCAGTTCATAGGAAGAAAGATGGAGAATGGTGATGGAGAATGTTCGAAAAGTAATTGAATTATTATGACAATAAGTTATTAATTAACAATATACTGAGACTTTACAGTAGAGTGACATTACAGGAAGTCTTTAATAATGAATTACCTTCTGTTTACCATTACAGTTCTGTTCCAGATCATCACTACACCAAAAGGCTTTTTGCTTTTTGTTCCTTCGTGACAGGATGTGGTTGTTCATAGGCAGTCAGCCTTAGATTGAAACATACATTTCTCAGAAAGTCTGAACATGCGTCTAATTTACTAATGTAGCATCATCCAGCATCATCCTGTAACACTTTTTCCTTTCTCTTTCAGGCACTACAATGATGACAGAGGAACACATGGTACAGTCAGTCAAATATGTATTTTATATATGCTTCTATTAAATATCTATTATGTAATCTATTTAAATTAGTCATAGTTTTATTACACATTATTTATTATTGTTTTGGTTCTGTTGTGTTATCTTTATTGTTTTGTTAGGAAGTATTATAGGATGTACAGTATTTATAGAACTTATTGAATGTATGATGTTTTGTTTGTCTTTGCTGGTGTTTTTTTTCTTCTTTTTTTGTAGGAATTACCATGGGACAACTGGATGATTGGACTGGGATATGATCCAGAGGGCTTCAGTCTTGTCAAAGACTATGCTGATGAGTACAATGGAAATTCTGATATTGGAGACCTCTTTATTGTGAAAGCAGATCTCCAAGTGTTCTATCACGCTGGAGTGAAATATGATAAAGATCTGATCGTTCATTTCATGAGTAAAACATCATTTTATAATTATACATTAACATACAAAAGCTCAGTATATACAGTGGTGTAAAAGTGTTGACCCCTTCCTGATTTCTTATTTTTTTGCATGTTTGTCACACTTTAATGTTTCAGATAATCAAACACATTTAAATATTAGTCAAAGCTAACACAAGTAAACGCATCATGCAGTTTTTAAATGAAGGTTTTTATTATTAAGGGAAACAAAATCCAAAACTACATGGCCCTGTGTGAAAAAGTGTTTGCCCCCTAAGCCTAATAACTGGTTGGTCCACCCTTAGCAGCAACAACTGCAATCAAGCGTTTTCCATAACTTGCAATGAGTCTGTTACAGCACTGTGGAGGAATTTTGGCCCACTCATCTTTGCAGAATTGTTGTAATTCAGCCACATTGGAGGGTTTTCGAGCATGAACCACCTTTTTAAGGTCATGCCACAGCATCTCAATCGGATTGAGGTCAGGACTTTGACTAGGCCACTCCAAAGTCTTCATTTTGTTTTTCTTCAGCCATTCAGAGGTGGACTTGCTGGTGTGTTTTGGATCATTGTCCTGCTGCAGAACCCAAGTTCGCTTCAGCTTGAGGTCACAAACCGATGGCCGGACATTCTCCTTCAGGATTTTTTGGTAGACAGCAGAATTCATGGTTCCATTTATCACAGCAAGTCTTCCAGGTCCTGAAGCAGCAAAACAGCCCCAGACCATCACACTACCACCACCATATTTTACTGTTGGTATGATGTTCTTTTTCTGAAATGCGGTGTTACTTTCACGCCAGACGTAATGGGACACAGACCTTCCAAAAAGTTAAATTTTTGTCTCGTCAGTCCACAGAGTATTTTCCCAAAAGTCTTGGGGATCATCAAGACGTTTTCTGGCAAAACTGAAACGAGCCTTTATGTTCTTTTTGCTCAGCAGCGGTTTTCGTCTTGGAACTCTGCCACGCAAACCATTTTTGCCCAGTCTCTTTCTTATGGTGGAGTCATGAACACTCACCTTAACTGAGGCAAGTGAGGCCTGCAGTTCTTTGGAAGTTGTTGTGGGGTCTTTTGTGACCTCTTGGATGAGTTGTCGCTGCGCTCTTGGGGTAATTTTGGTCGGCCGGCCACTCCTGGGAAGGTTCTCCACTGTTCCATGTTTTCGCCATTTGTAGATAATGGCTCTCACTGTGGTTCGAGGCAGTCCCAAAGCTTTAGGAATGACTTTATAACCTCTTCCAGACTGATAGAGCTCAATTACTTTCTTTCTCATTTGTTTTTGAATTTCTTTGGATCTCGGCATGATGTCTAGTTTTTTGAGGATCTTTTGGTCTACTTCACTTTGTCAGGCAGGTCCTATTTAAGTGAGTTCTTGATTGCAAACAGGTGTGGCAGTAATCAGGCCTGGGTGTGGCTAGAGAAATTGAACTCACGTGTGATAAACCACAGTTAAGTTATGTTTTAACAGGGGGGCAAATACTTTTTCACACAGGGCCATGTAGTTTTGGATTTTGTTTTCCCTTAATAATAAAAACCTTCATTTAAAAACTGCATGATGTGTTTACTTGTGTTATCTTTGACTAATATTTAAATGTGTTTGATTATCTGAAACATTAAAGAGTGACAAACATGCAAAAAAATAAAAAAAATTAGGAAGGGGGCCAACACTTTTTCACACCACTGTAACTAAATTGATAAAACTTATGGTTTCTGTATCACAGTGATGCATTAGCTGGAATAATATAATTAATATTAAATGCTGTATTTATTGGGATTTCTCTATTTCCTTATTACAGAAAATAGTACAGAATCAAGTTCCTGTGGATCTTCAAGCAGCTGTAGCATGCATGGCTTATTTGCTTCCTTGGTACCGCCAAGTAGTAAACACATGCTTGGCTTATTTGATTTATTTGGATCTTCAAGCAGTCGTAGGATGCATAGCTCATCAAGTTCCTTTGGATCTTCAAGCAGTCGTAGAATATCTAGTGTCTCTACCTCTTGCACTTCAGGTCCAGGCCAAATATGCTTTGACATTGTGGAGAAGTTTTCTGGAGGAGAGAAATATGCAATTTATAGGAAGAAAGATGGAATCCCTGAATCATTTAAAGACAATGTTATAGAACTAATGAGGAAAGAACCAGAGTATGATTTTTTAAACTACAACTGCATTCATTTCGCCATGGAGGTTCTTGGTATAACGGTAATACTGCATTTATTCTACTCTACAAAATGTCTTGTGTAATGTGTATCTGTTAATCTCAATGAGTTGTCAGTCTATTAGGTACTAAATACATGTGCATGTAATTATTACAAGTAGAAGTATTAATAATGTGGGTTTCATGCTTATGTTTTTTTACAGGCACAGAAGGAAAATTCTTAAACAACTTTGTAAGTATGATTGCTAATTATTAAATACTGGAAACATGTTGAGCAATAATTACATAGACACAGTTCTAAAATCTGATTAGCTGAGGCGGTTTCTAAGCTGTTGTAAACTCCTCAATACACACACACACACACACACACACACACACACACACACACACCTGTGACCATGATGCCATAATTAAATATTGTATTTATGTGCCAGGATTTAAATCAGTAATCCTGATCGGCTGACTGGATGCTGTTGCTGATGGACGGATGGATGATGAAAGAAGCAGATTTCATTCTGTTTTAGACATACATGTGTTTCATCAGTAATATTTCTGCTATAGCTGTATCTGTCTGCATTTACTCTGATGTTAAAATAAAACTGTTCAACTGAAAAGCTACTGACTGATTACTTCAAAAACAAGCAGGATCATTTTTTATTATGAAAATTTCGATTCTGACTTTTTCACTGTAGTATGAATAGCTGTTTGTTTTAGTCCCAGTGTATCACCATGAACTCTGTCTGTGAACTGGAGATTATTTTTAAACAAGAACCTGATAATTATTTAGTTTACATCAGTCAAGTTTGAATAATGAGTAAAAAATTTGTTTTTTACTTTTTTATTTTAGCTCAGCTCAGTGACTGTCTAAAAGAATCCAAATAAATAAAGAAATCCATGTAAAATCCTAATTAATTAAAATAAACAATCAAACAAACAAACAAACAAAGAAATAAATAAATATTTTTTTTTAAAAGAATAAATAAAAGTTATTAACATAAAAAATGTAAGTAAATAAGATAAAAATAACAAAAAAAAAAAAAAAAAAAAAAAAAAAAAAGCTAAAGATAAGCTAAAGATTTTATTTTATTTTTTTCCATTGTCTGTACCGCTTATCCGATCTATTCTCGGGTCACGGGGAGCCTGTGCCTATCTCAGGTGACATTGGGCATCAAGGCAGGACACACCCTGGACGGAGTGCCAACTCATCGCAGGGCGCACACACACTCTCATTCACTCACGCAATCACACACTACGGGCAATTTAGAGAGTCCAATCAGCCTAGAAGCATGTCTTTGGACTGTGGGAGGAAACCGGAGCACACAGAGGAAACCCAGCTTAAGACTTTGATGAGAAGTTTTTAACTTTGCATCAACAAGTTTCTTCCATTTCAAAACAGCATGGCTGCTTAGTATGCTTGACGGTATAAGCAGTGGAAAGTTTCTCTCTACAATTAAATGAGATTACAGCCGTGAATGAACTATTAAATGAAGCAATAGCCATGCAGGCCTCTAACTGTTAAAGTGCTGTCAATGTAGCTTTTTTTTTTTTTACGATGCTCAAAAGACACTCTTTTCAATATTTAAAAAAAAAAAAAGCAACATTTTCAGTGACATTTTCTAATAATAGGACTATAGTTGTTGCTATAGAAACACTGACTAATTAAATATACATCTTACAGTCTTTTACATATGTTAACCTACTGGTTCAGTGAACAGAATCAGGTTATTGTTCAAAATATCGATCCTCAGTGAAGATTCAAGACCAGTATATTGTTTATATACAAGGTTTTTTAAGAACAACTGCCTTCTTAGATAAATCTTTCATGATTCTTCATCTCAGGGAAACCTGTGAAACTTACTAGTCATGGAGCAGAACCAGCGTCTGCTGGATAGTGTGTTGGAATCGCATACTTTTGAGGTATCCGATTTATTCCCTTGAAGTTTTTCGTTTTCTATTTGAGAGAATTTTTTGCTGTGCTAGCTGCGAGGTGTGTACGACCTGGAGAAAGAGCTCACAGAGATTTTTGTGTAACATGCTGTGAACATTTCATCTTTCCCCCATTTTTACTCCAGCGCAAGGTAAGCAGATTTCATGTTCATAGCACAGCTTCCTTTCCCCGAGTTGTGTGTGCATCTTTACTCCCAAAGCATGTTTTAGAATTAAACAGGCTCAGGATACACAAACACAGACGAGAGTTTGCACTGGACTGCATCCAAAGCATCTTTTCTCTACCCAAGGCCTCTTTGAGTACACAAGCCTCAGGTTAATGAAGGCTGAAGGACAGAAATCATTCATCTCTCCATCTCAGAGTTAGGTAGTAGATCAGATAAAAATGCTGACATGGTGTGTCCAAAAAAAAAGGACAAATTTGTAGCCGATTTTTGGTGATAGAGGAGCTGTAGGGGTGTGTTGTGTCTCACCCAGGCTTCAAGCCAACATGCTTCATGCTAGCTCTGAATCAGCTAGAGCTCATCAAGCCTGGCACTCAAATTAAATAAATAAAAATAAAAAACAATATGAAAAAAAGCAAACAAGAAGGAGACTTGTGAGAGAAACCTCAGAGAGGCCAACAATCACTTTGAAAAATGTATAGGGTTTGAAGCAGATTTGATAAAGTTTCTATGGTTTTTCTATTTTTTTTAACAGATTTTTTCAGCATTAGTTTTTTGTGCACATTATATAAAAGTAGAATTAAACTAATCATGTTCAAGGTTTATTTCTGAATACAAAACTACAGTTTTGCTGGCAGTTTGTCATGGTACATATCAGGTATCACAGAAGACGCAGAAATGTCCTGAAACGTTGTGATTTTTTCACCCACCCTCAGACGTCTGAGTTTTTCCTCAGAGGTCAAGATTCTTTGCAAATAGGCTTACACTCTTGTAAATTTTCTATTGCTTCGGCTCCTGTGGATTAACGGGTTCATTGCATTGATGCTTGATTGGTTGATTCTATATACACCGACCAGGTATAAGATTATGACTAGAAGTTGCTTTCGGCTGTTCCCTGTTCGGGGTCGCCACAGCAGACCAACTAGTCCGCACAACAACTTGGCAAATGTTTTACGCCGGATGCCCTTCCTGACGCAACCCTCTCATTTTTCCAGGCTTGGGACCGGCACTGTATCCAGTGGCTGGGGTTGAGGCATTGGCTGGAATCGAACCCGGGCCTTCCGCATGATAGGTGAGTAACCTACCACTGAGCCACCAATGCCTAGGTATAAGATTATGACTACCTACCTAATATTGTGTTGGTCCCCCTTTTGCTGCCAAAACAGCCCTGACCTGTCATGCACTGTGTATTCTGACACCTTTCTATAAGAACCAGCATTAACTTCTTTAGAAATTTCAGCAACAGTAGCTCTTCTGTTGGATCAGACCACATGTGATCACATGTGACCACCAGCCTTCGCTCCCTACGTGCATCAATGAGCCTTGGTCACCCATGACCCTGTTGCCGGTTCACCACTATTCCTTCCTTGGACCACTTTTGATAGATACTGACCACTGCAGACTGGGAACACCCCACAAGAGCTGCAGTTTTGGAGACGCTCTGTTCTAGTCATCTAGCCATCACAATTTGGCCCTTCATCAAACTCGCTCAAATCCTTACGCTCGCCCATACGCTTCTAACACATCAACTTTGAGAACAAAATGTTCACTTGCTGCCTAATATATCCCACCCACTAACAGGTGCCATGATGAGGAGATAATCAGTGTTATTCACTTCAGCTGGCACTGCTCAGAATATTTAGCCTGATTGGTGTATAATCTCAGTCGTCTGATATTATTGAATTACAAATTGTTTGTTGAAATTTTATTCTGTTTAATATTTTATTTTAAAACACTGAAATTCCAAATTAATTATTTTAAGATGGTGTTTATGTTGGAAAATATTTTTAAGGAAGTAAGTAATCAACCCCTGTGCTGTAGAAGCTCCCAGTTTTCACTGATGAATGAGGACAAGGTTACATTCCCATCAGCATCCACCTGTGAATAATTTTTTGCATTTTCTGGAGAAAGTCCTCTGTGTTGTACATTCATTTCTCAGGTTGTGAATCTAAAGTAAAAATGAAGACCAAAGCTGCCACTCCATGAGCCCCTAAACCAGGGGTTTCCTATCTTATCCACAAAGGGCTGGATTGGGTGCAGGTTTTCATTCCAACCAATCAGAAGCCACATCCGAGCCTATTGAAAACCAAGATGAGTTGATTAAACAGGTGGAATCATGTGTGGCTCCTGCTTCATCTTACACCAACCCTTTATGGATAAGATTGGACACTCCTGCCCTAAACCCTCTCTTCTCCAGAAGTGCTGTATCATGGCTCACCCTAAGATCTGACCCCAACTTCCAAAACTGGGATATGTGAAAAAAGAACTCCACTATGTTGTATGTATATGTGACAAAAATAAAGCAAGAAGTCCTCAAACAAGAAGGAGACTTGTGAGAGAAACCTTAGAGGGGCTAATAATCACTTTGAAGTGATTAACATCAAGAGCACTGCATAACACTAGCTTGTATGGGAGAGTGGAAAGAAAGACGCCGTTACTCAAAAAAATACCATCTGTAAAAACCCAATTCATGTCTGGAGTTTGCCAGTGGCCCAGTTGCATTGTGGGAAAATGTTTTGTTGTCAAATGAGACCAAGACAGAGATTATTGGCCATGGAACTATATGTGGCTCAAACCTGAAACATTCAGTATGTTCAAGAGACACCAAGTCTACAGCAAAGCATGGTGGTGGCAGCATCATGCTGTCAGGATGCTTCTCTTCTAGTTAGAATTGAAGGAAAATGACTCTGAAATACTGAAAGAGAGAATGTTTTGGTCTGCTAAAAAACGTGAAGCTCGGGAGGAAACTCACCTGTCAGCAGTACAGTGATCCCAAGCACAAGGTCAAAGCAACAGTGGATGGAGAACAAAATACAATCCTACAGTCCTGATCTTGAGCCCATTTAGAATCTGTGGCACTGTTTGAAAAGTGAAAGAATCACCCAACCAACCTGAACATGCTGGAGAAAATCTGTCAGAAAAAAAAGCTGGTATATACAGTATTTATCCCAAAAGCCTTAAAGCTCTTATTGTAGTAAAAAGTGTCTCTATCAAATGTGTGATGCCGCAAGCTATCTTATTAACTTATTAAGAGAGAGACAGAGAAAAAAAAAAAACGTTGCTCACAGACCTTCCACAGCATTACATGTAACTCTAAATGGATAAAAAAAAATATGTTGTGTTGTCTAAGAGGAATAAAACACCTTTGGAAATAGAAACCCATCACAGCAACTTCTTGTTAATTAATTAATTTCTTAAAACAGCACAAAACTGTAGCTTTCTGTTCAGAAATAAATCTTAAACGTGATTCAAAGCTGCTTTAGTGCTTTATTTAATGTGCTGATAAAAAAAAAATCTGTAAAAAAAAAAAAATAATAATAAATATATATATATATATATATAAATAAAAAAAATAGAAAGCAGGGGAAAACTTTATCAAATCAGCTTCCAAAAATTATTTTAAAATATTTACAAAATATAAAACAATATTAACAAAAAGAAAAGATTATCATGATACCTCTAAAAATGTATGAAAATATCAATATCATCACAATTATTAAAACAACAAACAGTGGTGTTAGACTAAATAAAATATATCTAACTAATTTATGTAAGAGACTAAACGTTCAGTTTTGCTCGCAGTTTGTTATCATGATAAATATCAGGTATGACAAAATACATAATAGAAACGTCCCGAAATGTTGTGATATGATATTTTTCGCCCATCGAGTTTTTCCTCAGACGTCTACCAGTTTGTGAAGCTCGGCTCTGAGGTCAGGATTCACTGCAAATAGGCTTACACTTTTATATATTTTCTATTAGTCTCACACACTTTATATTTTATATACGGATTGTTTTTTTCTAGGTTTACAATAGCCTCACATGCACCTTTATCATACATAAAACTCACACTCGTCTGGGTCGACTTGACCTGCCGAATTTTTAAAAGAAATTCCTTGGATATTATGTCAACATGATTGAAAACCTTCTTTATGAAATTGTCTAAGAACATTTCACACTCAAGGACTCATTTGACTTTTAAATGCCAAAGGATTCACATAGCAAGAAGAGTTCTTTAAGATAATTGAAAATATAATTAAATTCACAAGAATGAGCATATGATATGAAAAAAAAAAATAATAACAGAGATGTGACAGAAAAATAATTAACTAGAAATATTTCCAAGCGTTCTGTCAAATAAAGAAGGAAATAAAAATCCTGGTCTGATTCGTCTCCCAGGATAATTGCAGTCTAAAATCTGTCCAAGACGATGCAGACGGCAGGACAGCGCTTCAGAAATGAAATAGTGACACGGTATCAGAGCTCCCTTTCAGACTCCTTTTAGATCTGTCCATGTGTTTTTAAACTTATTTAAATTAACTTACATGACTAACATTTTTTTTAAAAAAGGACGTTATTTTGGGGGAAATGTGCAATGTTTCATAGATAGATAGATAGATAGATAGATAGATAGATAGATAGATAGATAGATAGATAGATAGATAGATAGATAGATAGATAGATAGATAGATAGATAGGTACGTGGGTGGATGGATGGATGGATGGATGGATGGATGGGTGGATGGGTGGGTGGGTGGATGGGTGGGTGGGTGGATGGATGGGTGGATGGGTGGGTAGATAGCTAGATAGATAGATAGATAGATAGATAGCTAGATAGCTAGATAGCTAGATAGATAGATGGGTAGGTAGGTAGGTGGATGCATGGATGTATGGACAGCTAGGAAGGTAGATAGGTAGGTAGGTAGGTATGTGGATGGATGGATAGGTAGGAAGGTAGATAGATAGATAGATAGATAGATAGATAGATAGATAGATAGATAGATAGATAGATAGATAGATAGATAGATAGATAGATAGATAGATAGATAGATAGATAATTAGTTAGTTCCCGTGTAGAAAATTGTTTATTTGTTTGGTAAGAGTGTATGGTGTAAGTTGTATACATTTATTCATTCATTGTTACCGCTTATCTGATCTATTCAGGCGTCATTGGGCATCAAGGCAGGATATTCAATTCAATTTTATTTGTATAGTGCTTTTAACAAAGAGCATTGTCTCAAAGCAGCTTTACAGAACATAAGAAACAATAAACATACAAACAAACAGTCCTAGATGTTAGACAAAATTTTCCCTAGTGAGCGAGCCTGAGGTGACTCAGGCGACTGTGGCAAGGAAAAACTCCCTTAGATGGTATTAGGAAGAAACCTTGAGAGGAACCAGACTCAAAAGGGAACCCATCCTCATCTGGGTGACACCGGAGAGTGTGATATGAACAATGTCCTTTCTGCATTAGTTGTGTGATGCAGATACAGCATGTGTAGAATGTTATGTGTAAAATGTCCACATAGGGTTGGCAGTGCTGCTTTGAATACTCCAGTCCTCAGAAAGCAGAACCCAGCTGGAGCTGGACCATCTCTGGATGCCACAGGAGCTGGCACAATCTCTGTGTGACTCGGGGATGGGTAGAAAAAGGGAAACAAATGGAAAGGAATTAGCGTAGCTGCTATTCATAATATTAGCAGGCACTAAATGGTGATATGCATTTAATCAGAAGTATTGGAGTACAAAGTTATGGGATGTATTAGGTGTATGCCTGGCTAAAGTAAACCCCCGAGGCACGGGGAAAACATGCAAACTCCACACACACAGCGGAGGTGGGAATCGAACCTCCAACCCTGGCGGTGTGAGGCAAACGTGCAAGCCACCGTGCTCTCTAAGTTGTATACAGCATATGCAAAAATGTTCCGTGTTTATTCATAAGTTATGTCTTTTATTATTTATTTATTTATTTATTTTAGATCAGTTGATAAAACAAATTGATTTCTGTAGCATATTTAAAGCATAGTTTTCTATTGCATTAAATCTTAAAATGCTCCCTTTTTCTGCTCAGGATTCATTTATATTTTGTGCAAATGAAATAAAAGTTTTAAACTGATTATGTTTAAGGTTTAACTCTGAATTGAAAACTATCATTTTTATTAATTTTATGGTCTCTGTAAGATCAACCTCGAACCATCTGGTGGGGTTCAGGTTAGGAAAGGGGTTAAAGTCAGGGTGTGGAAGGAACATAACCCAGGATTAAACTCAGTGTGAAAAGCTCTATTAAGTGTTTGATAAAAAGAAACAGTGTACAGGAGAGAACAGGGAGTACTACAGACAGTGTAAAACAGCGTAACACTCGTTTGATGGATGATGCTGAATGTTCAAGTAAAGGCATAGTGTTTGTTATTGATTTTAAATAAACACAGGATTTGCTTTACGCCACTTTCCGTTTCCGGTTTAAATCAAATAAATGCTTTGCCAATGCACAACAAATTAAAAAGAGAGAAAGACAGAGAGAGAGAGAGAGAGAGAGAGAGAGAGAGAGAGAGAGAGAGAGAGAGAGAGAGAGAGAGAGAGAGAGAGAGTTTCACAATAAAACTCTCATATTTCCCAGCAGGTTGTTTTCACCTCTGAAAGTAGGACAATTCCCAGATTTAGAAATAACAACACACACTGTATCAGAAAAAAAAAAACGCTGTTTCCGTTTTTGGCTTTCTGCTTAATTCCGGAGCTACGCCTGACGTCTGTATATCAGTGATGCGTGACTTGGGTATGAAATCCTCATTACACACATAAATCTGAATAACAACATATGCATGCTGATGTATCTGTAATGACAGAAGATAACGTGGAAACAATTGACATAGCCTTCACCTTTAGCCACCATAAACACACCATTATCACAAGATAATAAATCCATATGGAAGCATGTGCATGTGACTTCATTCTTTCATTCTGTATGAATTTGATCTCATTATTAATTGTAAATGTGATTTTGATGGACTGTACAAGTTTTCAAAGCACAATATTTCATGATATAAAGCTAAGAGCATTGATATTTCATGAGATAAGATTAAAAATACTGATTTCTTGGTATTGCCAAATTCAAAGAACTGCTAATTCATAGAGATATAAATATTCATTAGTATGTTGAAACTGTATTTAAGTCAAAAGAGTTGTTTATTTCATAATATTTTAATAATAACATGAATTTTGGTAACGATCGGTAATCCTCAAAGTGAGTGAATCTGCCAATCTGAGTTTGATTGCTTTTGTCTCCGCCCACACAGCAAGAGGAGACTAGTGGTGATTTTCCTCATTCTAGTAAAATCACTGGCTGAGAAAACCTATACAGACTGTTATAATAATAATGCCTCATTGGCATAGCTAGTGCTTTCCAAACTTTTTGTAAGCCTGCAGCAGACAGCACATGACAAGAGGTAGCTACATAAATAATGCAGTGAATAAATAAATAAATATATGATAAAAGGTGGTGAGATTTAGGGGGGCAGGTGCTGATGTGAAAGAGAGAGAGAGAGTCCAAATGAAACAAGTCTGAAGCTCGAGCACTGGACCCGCAATTGACGGGCTGTCCAGATCAGAGCGTAATTTAAAGACCTTCCCTGAGAGAGCCCGGCTTCCTCTCAGCCTGTCCTCATCACCGTTTCTCCCTATTGCTCACTTCAGCTCCTTACTCCTCTCAATCCCTGAGTCCCTTTCCCTCTGTCTGACTCGATCCAATCTGTCCCATCTGGTTTCCTCTCCCAGTCCACTCATCTATCTCGGCTTGTTTTCCATCTGTATGCCCCCCCCAATGTGCCTATCTTTCTTACATTCCTGTACTGCTCTCTGTCACCTCCCTGTTCACCTTTCCTCTACCTCATTCATCTCTGACATTCCCTCCATCTCTCCTCCCCTTTGTCCTTCACCTGTCTAGTCATTTTTTTCTCTTTTCAGCACATCTCCCTCTGCACCTATCACTTTCCAGAGTCAGCTCTGTTCAGGTGAATTATATGCTCTACCCTTTAATAGCATTATGGCAGCTCTGATTTGTTGAACTTTGAAAGTAATGAATGGGTCACAAAAGTTGGGTGGCTGATAAAGAAGAGAGAACAGAGCTTGAGCTTGCTAGCTCTATTAATTCCTTCACTCTGGCATAAAAAATACTGGTTGGCAAATTGCTGTACTATTTAATACGATAAAAAGAATAACTCTAGGGTGGATCCAGTACAGTACTTCCATTCATTCATTTTCGGAACCTTTTATCATACTTATCCTGGAACATGGAATATATCCTAGCGGACTCAAGGTACAAGGTGGGGGATCCCTTGGATGGGATACCAACCCATTACAGGGCACAATCACGTTTATGTAATACAGACAATACAAGATGTCTTTGGACTGGGGGAGGAGCCCGGAGTACCCCATGGAAAACCTTGAAGCATGGGGAGAACATGCAAAATGTGGACAGAGCCCAGAGAACCCCCAACCCTGAAGGTGTCAGGCAAACATGCTAATCACCAAACCACCATTGATTAATTTCCTATAAAAGCATGATCCTAGGTACTGTACTTATCACAAAACTTTGTTGAACAGTAGGTGTACAGATGAAGCAAAATCTGTTTGACAGTTTGTTTGTTTTTTGAAATCTAGCCCTATCATTTATAAATGCATTAAGGAAATAATGAAAATAAAAAGGAAGGAGCAAACCGCTGAAGGATGGTGAGGCTGCTTTATAATAGCTCATGAATCTTTGAAAGCTTGTAATTAGTGATGAACTTGCAGGCGCTCTCTCGTGGAGCTGTTTTATTTGCCGACATGAGCCGCAAACATTTTCCTGATCTGTTTCCATCCAGCAGCCTGTGAATGGTGCTAGGGGAATTTTGTTTGTTTATTTATTCATTTGGTGGGAATTGATTTAATCTGATTAGCCAAAGTGATGTTCCCATAAATGGTTGACTTGCTGCATTTTTGGTCCGTTAAGCACTCCTAACGTCAGGTAATGGAACCGTCTGGGTTAGTTCTAAATTTTAAAATATGACCAAGATGCTTTTAATGGTGTGTTTGTGGTTTTTATTGCACATTTGACTGTAATGTGGTACTTTAGAGATTAGATGGAGTTAAACACAGGCATGCAGGATGAGCAAGAGAGAGAGAGAGAGAGAGAGAGAGAATTAGCAATTCAGTGTTCATGGAAACACGAAAGTTTTCTTTCCTCTCCAGGCAATGAAATTTAGTTTGACTTGTACAAGGCGAGTAAATTATTAGCTGGATGAAATCCGTCACCAGGCAACGAGAAATGCAGATAGCCGACCTTCTTTCTCTGTCGTATATAATCTCAAGTTCCGTATTACCGAGATAAGAACCCTTGAGTGTCCCAACTCATCTCTCTGTCGTGTTTTGTGCTTCTCCTTGAAGTGTGATGTAGAGCTTGTCACTGTGGAAAGTTCAGGATTGAGAGTGCAGGAGTCAGGGAGAAAGAGAGAGAGAGAAAGAGAGTGTGAAGGAGGGTCAGAAATATGGAGGTGGACTTTAGAGTCACTCTGCTCTTCTCCTCTGAGAGATATAAATCACCTGGAAAACAAACATGTATAACAGTGAGAGGAAAGGTGTGTGTCCACCAATTCAGTGTGCTCTGGTCGTGATATTTACGATGCAGCAGCACTAATTTAAAATAGCAGGCATCAGGTAAAAGTCAGTCCCTGTTAAGGGCGTGTGGCTTCTGTGTTGTCGGTTCCATTAAAAAGAGGTGTTGAGCTTGGCCGTCTTCAATCTTAAAGGCCAGTGATAGAAGAATGGCCTTGGTGTCCATCAATTCCAATAAACAAGCAGTGGCCTTTGTATGGGGTCAGTCCCAGTGAAGTCTTTCTTTTGAATAGATTTTGCATCTAATTTCCTCTAGCAATTTATCTGGCAGCTGGACTCCAACCCTTCCACAATGTGGCAGATTCTTTTCCAAGACTCCCTCCATTTCAACCCTTTAATGATAGATGTCTCCATAACATTTGGACAGGTACCAACGGTCTTCAAGTGTTATTCCCTTATCTTGAGAAAAGCAAGTACTAGGTACCTTGGCAGTTGTTAACTACCGACCTGTATCACTCCTCCTACTGAATTAGCTTTCTGTACTTTTTTCCTAAAGCAAATTTCAAGATCCTGATCAAAACTTGGCTTCTCAAATGCATCAGTCAAACTATATCCGGTTCTGATCCTTCACGATCTCTCAACACCTTCCCAAGAATTTCCTGTTTAAACTCAAGCCCAGCATGGTGTAGGTGACATTCACTTGTTTCTTGGAGGGACAGTCATATCCAATGATGTGGAACAGGACCCACATCAACTCCATGCAGACAATCCACTGGTGTCCCTCAAGGCTGAATGCTTAATCCTCTTCTCTTCTCACTTTATAACCATTTTCTCAGTAAGGTAGTATCCTTGTGTGATTTTTATGCCACTGCACTGCTGAGGACGCTCATCTTATCCCCCTCAAATGTGTCAACTCTAATGTTCCTCAGCACAGCTGGCTAAATCCCAGAAACAAAATCCCAGCAAGACTGAGATGACATGTATTTCTGAAGATGTAAAGATACTAGTGATCTGCCCTGCAGAAACTCGAAGATCACACCATCTGACGACACAAACATCCTTGATCTAGTTATGGGCAACAAACTACTACTGGCCTGCCTGGCAACGTTAAGAAGATCTGGATATGTCTTTCTAATTTTCAATGCCTTTTCTTGTGCATATTAAACAGGGCAAAGTAAGTATTGTACATAACAACAAGGAACCTCAGAGTACCTCACAAGGTGAGGTAAGGAAATGTAGAGACAGGGTTGCACACTAAATGAAATGATGGTGGCACGGTGGCTTAGTGGTTAGCATGTTTGCCTCACACCTCCACGGTCCTGGGTCTGAGTCCCGCTCACTGTATGTTTAGAGACTCCAATCAGCCTAGAAGCATGTCTTTGGACTGTGTGAGAAAACCGGAGCACCTGGTGGAAACCCACCAAGCACAGGGAGAACATGCAAACTCCACAATGCCCGTAGTGTGTGATTGAATGAGTGTGCATGCCCTGTGATGGGTTGGCACTCTGCCTGATGACACCTGAGATAGGCACAGGCTCCCCGTGACCCGATGATAGATCGGATAAGTGGTACAGACAATGGACAATAGAGATGGAATGATTTCTGATGTGATTGTTATACTTTGGAACTGAGTCTGAGTCTCGTAATATCAGCAAGGAGGGCCAAGGAGTGTCTAGATATGATTTGCTTCTGTTTCTAATAGCTGCTGTAAGTTTTTCCGGTGATGAGAGTACTGTTTAAAGAAGACGGTCGTTTTTCTCCACAGAGGCCACTAAAGCCCTTGTTCAGTCCTCTGTCATCTTGAGATTGGACTTCCGCCACTGCTCCATAATGCACCTACATGACTCATTTTCAATCTTGCCAAGTTCTCCCACAGCACATTCTACTGGCTTCAAGTAGCATCCCTTATTAAATTTAAAACACAGATTTAAAAGTTTATACCTTTAATTCTGGTCATATCTTTCACCTGGGACTGTGGTTAAAGTTAAAAAGTAATACTAATACTAATATTACTAATAAAAATAATAATAATATACATGACTACACCATAATTAGCTTAAAGGCAAGTGATCCCAAAAGTTTTGTACAAACAACCCCAAAAGGATATTTAAATAATTATCTTCTTTGACTTTTTTTTTATTCTAGATTACAAAAATTAAAACCTTATGTGCAATCCAAATTCTATACCTTTTTGTTATACACTATCTATAGTGTAGCAATAAATAGTGAAGGTTCTGTGGTGGCATAGCTTTAACTTAAAGGAACTGATGGACAGCACCTGGAGTGGAACCTGCAGCTTGATATGACCCAACACAGGAAACCTCAACCTCAATCTCACCTTCACCCTCACCTGGAGATGGAAAGGATTGACAGATCGATAGCGTTTTCTTAATTTTTTGGTTTTGTTCAAACTCCCAACAAGAAGTATGTGAAAAAATGAGTGTAAAATGCTGGACACCTCATGCACTCAACACTTGCAGCATTGCTTACATAGTGGAAGAGGGGCAGGGCTACCAGGCACTGATGCTGGGGGAGAACTAAATTTTCAAGATGGCCGATGACAATTTGGTGAACAATACATTTTGCAACATTTTGGAAGTTCAGTGTATTCTAAATGCTAAAGCTACTGTAGCTGTGTCGCATTAAATTTGTTTGACGTCATTCACAATCAACTGGAAAGCAGCTTATAACTCCGGCTAGCAAACAACGTTTCATTTGAGACAATGCTTCTACTTTTTTAACATTCATATACTAGATGCTAGGGTACATAGTGCATTGTTTAAGTGTTTAGTGCATAGTACGTCATTTGGGATGCAGACTGAGCAATTAATCCAAATCTTGCTGTGCTAACTTGCTAGCTGATCAATAGTGATTTTAGCCCCTGACCAATTTCTACTTGCATGAGGACACATACAGTACAGTAATATGTTAAGAAACCCTTCTAAGTCTGTCTCCATCTTCTAATTACTCTGCTTTTTATATATAATATTTAAATGTATGTCATTTATACATTACTCATAGCACTTATTTATATTGCATATGCAAATGTAATAATAAATAGCTAATAATTACCTCTGTACCTCTTCAAAGCAGTGAGGAAACTGGAGGAGAATTATAGGCTTTATGATGACGTACATTTTTATAAACATTTGGATTAATCTATCAGGAAATGAAAGAACCATGTGTCTTGAAAATCTGAATCATTTGCTTCTGTAGTAAGCTTTAATGCCGTGATGCGCTATAAGAAGCTCTAAGGGTCAGTGTTAGTCTGATTATTCCTCTTTACTTCACAGAGGCTGGTGTAGTAAAGAGGAATAAATCACAGTCTTGTTTTCTGCTGAATAAAGCTTTTCTTAGAGGCTGTGGATTTGTTTTTTGTCGAAATCGAAGATTAAGGGCTGTTGTATGATCTGCAATGTGGTATTTAGCTGGAAGCTAAGCTAATCACTCTGATTTGTTTGGACTCGATAAGAAACACTTAATTCTGATAATTACAAAACATAATCACATGCTGTATGTATGGCTACGGTATACTGAGCTTGGTGATATTAATTAATGCAAACCTGAATAATTTAATGAAACACTTTTGAATGTATTAGTAAAAAGAAAAGCAGGAGGTTCTACAGTTTTAATTTCTATACGGTTTAGTTTAATGTTAACGCTTGATCATTAGTGTGAATGGAGCTGTATTCAGACAGTCCAAAAGTTTTGGCATCGTCTTAGAAAAGGTTTTTTATCATAGTTTAATCCACTGCAATCAGGGGGGAAATCGGGGATAGCTTAACGTGAAGTGAAGAATGAAATAGCTATATTTTGGAGGTCTTCAATAGCAGATTATAGAATAGCACTTGATCCAGCACACCATATTTATTTATTTATTTATTTATTTATTTTTCATTCATTCATTTTTCATTCATTTGCTTGGAACATTGCAATAATGCAATATTGGGAATATAATCTAATTTATCCTGCTTTTAATTTATGATTAAAAATAAATTAATTGAATAATTAATTAACAACAACAACAACAACAACAACAACAATAATAATAATAATAATAATAATAGTAATAACAATAATAATAATGATAATAATAATAATAATAATAATAATAATAATAATAATAATAATAATAATATTATTATTATTATTATTATTATTATTATTATTATTATTATTATTATTATTATAAATCTATTTTCTCCATTGTTTCCTGCATCCCAGAATGAATTTATTTGCAATTCTAAAAAAATTCTATCACCATAACTAATATATCGAAAGATATATATATGATCGTTTATTACATTTTTAAAAATTCTTCTGCAAAATGAAATACAATGTACCACAAGTCAGAGGCAATTTAAATAATAAAAATAAAAGATAAAAAGACTAATATGACATTTTATTAAGATAATGCATTGCTAAAGCATGGATAATTTGATGTGTATGTGTATCACATTAATCCTTGCAAGTTTATCTGGACTCTGGCCTCTTTATTAGCAGTTTGTAGATGTTTTAATTTAATTTAATTTAATTTAATTTAATTATGTTGATAGATTTTTTAATCAACTAAACAATATTTAATTATGTGAGACATGAAATAAAGCAACTACATTAAATTATGGTCATAATATAAAATCATAATGTGTAGAATATCATCTTTATTCTCTTTCATTTAATTCTTAACTGAAATGTCCAGGGTTGCACACAAGTTCTGAAGAATAGTTTGCTCAGAAAAGTCAAAATCTCTCAGCTCTGTTTGCCATCATATTCTATTTCCTTTCCTGCAGCTGATCAATATTCTTTGTTGATGAAATATTGGAGTACGTGTTCCAGCTTGGTGGATTACTCTGAAACAGAGCGAGTGTGCACTGTTGTACATATTTAATTCTCTGCTTTTCACACATGGAGAATTCTTTCATTAGCATAATCTCTATCATGAAGGCAAAGTTATAATTCTGTAAAAATCCACACACTGCCATGTTGTTTCTGCCTCTTAATTACCGTTGGAGTCGGAGAAGCTAATTGTTTCTTTTTACGCTTTGTTTCGGAGTAATTCATCTCATGTAATGGGGCTTCAGGAAGCCAAGCAACAAAAGCGTTAGTCCCTGTTTTTTATTTCCTGTCTAATAAACTCTAATTATTGTCCTGGAAAATTAGACTTTGGGTGCAAATGCAGGGATGTTGAGCTCAGAATTGTGCTCCATCGGTCATGTCGATAATAATTGAATCATGAAGGGACAAAAGCAGCATTTTTGGTTATTAATGATTTTAGCACAATTATATGTTCAAGAAAAGAGAACAAAAAAAGCAAAGACATTGTAGATCACGGCTTGGAAAAAGGACAGCACACTGATTTATGTATATATTATCCCTCTCCTTCATTTACTCATACCCACAAAGTGTAGTGTTACAAACTGAAATAAACATAATTATAATTAAATGATATGTCTTAAGTCATCAGCATTGACCAAAAAATAACAAAAAAACTTTGCAACATACAAAGTGTTCGAATCCTCCTGGAAAGTTTCTATTGTTTTTCAAGTTGGGAAGTCAGACATACGACGTCAGGCGCGTTCAAATCAGTGAGATGGATGTGAACCTTACCTTGATTAAATGAAAAAAATACAGCAGGGTTTTTATATCTCAACTTCTAAAAAATGAAGAACAAAGACTGCACATCAGGTGTGTTTTTTTAGGTTTCTAATCAATTTATCAATAAATTCCCAAATTAAATCATGATTGTACAATGCTATCATAGTTTGCAATTAGCGTGTTTTATTCTAAAACAAAAATAAAAAATAAATAATAATTATATATTTATAATTGTGTAATATTTTTAAATAAATAAATAAATAAATAAATAACTAACAACTATAATAATAATAA